>CAUYUJ010005553.1:5000-60372 GCA_963575745.1 Prorocentrum cordatum
GTGCATTCCAAAAAGTCAGTTCCAGAGCGTTCCGGAGCGCTTTCCCAGCGTTCCGGAACGCTGTGAGAAGGCCGCGGCGCCCGCGACTTCCAGGGCCGCCGGATCCCAGAGATGCTCGATTCATCTCGATGATCCTCAGAACGTGTGTTAGCCCCAACGTGCGTTTGTCCATCGAGGCCCTTCGATACGACACAGTCGATTTAATGATCTACTGGTTGGGCCGGAAGGGGTAACCACACATTGGGCTAACACACGTCCTGAGGATCATCGATCCTTTCTGGCCGAGGTTACCCTCGCCCTGGCTTCGTCGTGTTACGCCAGTCGCCGCACGCCGCTGGCCTCTCGTGGCGGGAACAAGCTTGACTGGCGCGCACGACCTGCAACGGCGACAGGCGCGCCAAGAAGCAGCTGTGAGAGTGACTTCAAGAGTCGCGCCGCGCCTTCGACCAGAGGCAGGCAAGGGTGGCAGAGGCTGCGGCGGGAATCCGTATTGGAACACAGGCTGTCCACTCCTTGCACAGCGGCCGCTCCTGGGATCCGTACCGGAACACGGGCTGGGCTAGCACCACTTGCTGGGCCATCGGCATCAGCACGACGACCGTGCACCTCACTAGCGATCCCTGTTCGCGAGGGAACACGGAACGGCCGAGAGATTTTCAGAGGAGCAAGAGGTCATGATAATGATGCGTTCCAGGATTTGTTCTGGTCTTCCAGATTTCCACTCTGCTTTCATGCTCCGCACTGTTTGCGCCGTTAGATACAGTCAACCCGCATAGGAAGGATATGCAACATTCCCGAGCCCCTTGCATCCTCGTTTCCTCGGTCCATCCTTGGCCTCTGTCGCTGGCCGCGCCCCGCCCGCAAAGTGCCGACATGGCCTTCCAAGGCCTTTGCATCCTCACCGCGCATCCTCCTGAGACGGGTCGATTGTACCTGTGGGAATCCTGGAACGTATCCTGAGCCGGTCTCATCAGGACATCATTCGGGAGGGGAACAAAAAACACAGACACAACGAATCGTCGATTCCCGGGAACGTGTGAGAAAACAGGGGAAGCTGGGGGGACGGCAGAAAACCCCAAAAATATACAAAAAATATGGGGGGTCCTTTTATTGGTGTGCAGTTATTTGTGTGTCACAGGGCCCCTTCAGTCATCCTCGCCCTGCTCGTCCTCCTGGCCCTCATCCTCGCCCGCCTCGTCATCCTCCTCGCCCTGTCGTCTTCCTCTTCGCCTTCCCCGTCCTCTTCCGCACCCCCAGACGTGTCGGCAGGGCGGCGCGGCGCGGACGAGGCCCCTCCCCCCCTCCGCGGGCCTCCTCCTGCGCCTCCTTCCCGCCTCCGTGGTCGGCTTTCCGGCTCTTCCAGGGAAATGTTCCCCCCCCCCCCCCCCTCCTCCCTCCTCCTCCTCCTCCTCCTCCTCCTCCTCCTCCTCCTCCTCCTCCTCCTCCTCCTCCTCCTTCTCCCCCTCCGCCTCCTCCTCCTCCTCCTCCTGCTGCTCCTCCTCCTCCTCCTCCTCCTCCTCCGCCTCCTCCATCTCCCCGTTCCTCCCCCCCCTCTCTGCAGGAGGGAGCGGGAGGCGCACGCGTCCAGCCCACGCCAGGCCTTCTGGCCCAACCCGCCCACGACCCCCCTCTCAGGACCTGGAGTCCCGGACAGACCAGGACGGCCCGGTCGCACGCGCCCGCTGGGCGCGTCTGAGGCCTCTTCCTCCTCCTCATCCTCCTCCTCCTCCTCCTCCTCCTGCCGCTCTCCCCTCCTGCTGCTGCTCCGCCTCGTCCTCCTCTTGCCCTTCGTCGCTCCCGCCTCCTCCTCCTCCTCGTCCTCCTCCTCTTCATTCTCCCCCTCCTCCTCCTCCTCCTGCTCCTCCTCCTCCTCCTCACTCCTCCTTCTCCTCCTCCTCCTCCTCCTCCGCCTCATTCTCCTCCTTCTCCTGCTCCTCGTCCTCCATTCCTTCGCCCTACGAGTAATTTCTCGCTGTCGCAACCCGAGGCAAATTTTTAGGACGGGCCGGGCGTTTCGCCTGAGACTTCTTCACCGCCTATGATTCTGAAGCTTACAAAGTGGCAGCAGTTTTACGTGTGGAGGGCGGGCCGTTTTCCACACGTGGCTCTCGCTTCCGCGCCGCGCACATTCGTTTTGCCAATTTGCAAGATTGAGGACGGTTCTTTTTCAATATGGGGCTCTCGCCTTAGCGCCGCGCACATTAGCTTCTTAGATGTTGCAAGAGATGTCACGGATTGGGGGCGAGTGGTTTTCAATGCAAAATATGGCTCTCACCTTAGCGCCGCGCACACTCGTTTTAAACAGTTGCAAGAGTTTCACGGATTGAGAGCGGGTCGTTTTCAAAATGTGGTTATCGTTTGAGCGCCGCGAACCGTCGTTCTAAAACATTGCATGAGCTTCACGGATGGCGAGGGCGGTTCTTTGTCAATGTGTGGCTCTCGCCTGAGCGCCGCGTGCACTCGTCTCTTGAACATTTGCAAGAGATTCGCGGGATGAGGGCGGGTCGTTTTCAGAATGTGGCTCTCGCCTCGGTGCCGCGCACATGCGTTTTTTTATTTACAGTTATACATACGCAGATGTTTCAAACAATCAATGAATTTCACGGGCTCCCACGACCAGCGTAATAGAGGATGATGATTAATAAATGACCGGGGGTCGTGTTCACGCGGCGGCGCCCGGGATGACGATTAGAAAAAACCGGCCGCGGGCTGGAAAGCTATTTTTTTAATCGTTCTCCTCCAGTCAGAAACTTGTGCAGAAATAACAGAAAACTATGTTTTAATCGTTCTTTCCATTTTTTTATTAATCGTCATCCCGCATTACCAGAGACGGTGTTCTGGACGGATCCAGGGCTGTGAGGGCGCAGCAGTTGCGTTGATTCGCGGTGCTGAAGACCCAGGTTGTCGTCCTGGCACGGCTCGGGATCCCCAAGACGCCACAGTCAGGTTGACCCGTGGCGGCGTTGGCATCCCGAGGACAAGGCTTTGGCAGGTTTCTGGGTCTTCACAGGGTTGCCTTCCAACGAGGCAGTTCCCTCAGTGGAAATGACCCGTTGTAGGGGCCTATCAAGGGGGAGCTTGGAGGGAGGGTTTATTCCAACATAGTTGATGACTCTTGGGTTCCTCCTCCTCCTCCTCATCTTCATCTTCCTCATCATTCTCATCTTCCTCATCCTCATCTCGTCATGCCTCCCCTGATGTCTCCTGCGGAAGCCGCTACTGACCGGGGCTCGCAACAGTCACGCGCTCGCCTTTTTGCGTTTACCATGTTCTTTCGGGACCTGCCCCTGGAGGCAGGCCGACCCATTTCCCAGTTTCAGCATTCCACCTCCTTCCTCCTCCATTCCTTCTCTTTATACATAACTTCTCCCTGACGCATCCTGGGACCAGTTTTAGAGCGGGCCGGGCGTTTCGCCCGACATTTCCTCACCTATTTTGATTCTGAAGCTAACACATTGGCAACAGCTTCACAGATGGAGGACGGGTGTTTTTCAATATGTGGTTCTCGCCTTAGCGCCGCGCACATTCGCTTTAACAATTTGCAAGAGTTGCACGGATTGAGGGTGAGTCGTTTTCAAAATGTGGCTCTCGCTCTAGCGCCGCGCACATTCGTTTTCACGGATTGAGGGCGGTTCCTTTTCAAAACGTGGTTCTCGATCTAGCGCCGCGCACACTCGTCTTAAAACTTTGCAAGAGTCTCACGGATTGAGGGCGGTTGTTTTTCAAAATTTGGTTTTTGCTTTAGCGCCGCGCACATTCGGTCTATCATTTGCAAGAGTATCATTCGCGGTCTCCCATGATCAACGTACCAGAATGGTGTTTTGGAAGGGTTCAGGCTCATGAGGGTGCGCACGTTATGTTGATAGGCGGTGTTCAAGTCCCAGGAATGGCGATTCGGCACGATCCAGGATCGTCAAGACGCAACAGTCAGATTGATCCGTGGCGTTAGAATCTCGAGAACAATGTCTTGGCATGCTGCAGGGTCTTCAAACTGTTGTCTTCCAACGAGGCAGGGTTCATTCCAACATCGCTGGTGCCTCTTGGGTTTACACTGGTCCTCCTCCTCCTCCTCCTCCTCCTCCTCCTCCTCCTCCTCCTCCTCCTCATTCTCTCCCTCATTCCTCAGCCTTTCTTCTCCTCCTCCTCCACCTCCTCCTCCTCCTCCTTTGCTTCTCGTCTGCCCCTCCTCCGCAACACCATCCTCTGCTTCCTCTCTCTTCCTCCTCGTCACTCCTATTCTCCAGAGAAGCGTCTCGGTAGGATCTGTCCTCTGGAGAAGCGCCCGGGTAAGAATCGGCGTTTCAGGTCAGTCTGATCACAGTAGCGTGGGCATATTTGATTGCCTTAATGATGCGCCCCCTCCCCCCACTCGGATATGATTCCATCACGTTCCTTCCGCCTCCCTGGTCCTCCCTCATCTTCCTCCCGCTTTCTCCACTCACTCGTCCTCCCTCTCTCCCTCCTTCTCCGCCTCCTTCCGTCCCTCCCTTTTTTCACCCCTCATCCTACTCCCTCTCTCCTCCTCCTTCTCCTCAGGTCTGGATCTCAACTGTAGAGTGCCGATTTTGCCTGTGCACTTGTCTACGCAACATAGTGGTGGATATCAAAACTCTCCCATCACGGGTGCATGGACTGTGCAGGATGGTGGGTATCACTCCCTTGTCAGTATTCTCTCCTCTCTCCTCTCCTCTCTCCTCTCCTCTCTCCTCTCCTCTCTCCTCTCTCCTCTCCTCCCTCCTGAATGCATCCTGCTCCCTCCCTCATCCTCGTCATTCGCCCTTCCCTTCCTTCTGCGTCGCCTCCCCTCTTTTCACCAGGGTATTTTTCTTTAGCCCTCGCCTTGTTCACTTTTGTCCGCCCCTCGCTCGGCCCCCTAGTCGCACGGCACGCTGTAGTCTGAATGGGGGTCAGCGCTGGCTAGCCCAAGACCTAGGTCTCCTCCTCCTGCTCCTCCTCCTCATTCTTCTCCTCCTCCTCCTCCTCCTCCTCCTCCTCCTCCTCCTCATTCTCCTCCTCCTCCTCCTCCTCCTCCTCCTCCTCCTCCTTCCCCCCCCCCTCCTCCTCCCCCTCCTCCTGTTTCACCGTTTATCCGTCCTCCTTACTTCCTGCTCCCTGCTCCGTCCCTCCTCGCTGCTCCCTGCTCCCCCCTTCCCCTCCCCTTGTCCCCCTCCCCTCCCCTCCCCCCTCCTCCACCCTCCGCCTCCTCCCTGCCTCCTCCCTCTTCCCTGCCCCCTATCCGTCCCTCCTTCCCCCCTCTCCCTCCTTCCCCTCTCCTCCTTCCCCCCCTCCCTCCCCCTCTCCCTCTACTTCCCCCCCTCCCTCCCCCCTCTCCCTCCCTCCTTCCCCCCCTCCTTCCCCCCTGTCTCCTCCCCTCCTCCCCCCTCTCCCCCCCTCTCTCTTCCTCTTCTCAAGCACATGCGGCTCGAGGGCTTCCGTTATGGCTTTGGCTCCATGGGGTAGGACCCCAGTCGTTCCTCGATGCCTCACCGTGGCGCTTGAGTGGCACCCGCCGCCCAGGCCAGCGAGCCTAGGTTGTCGGGTTGGCTAAATCGAGAGGGGATCCAGAGAAATGCTCATGCGCGGTACGCGCGAGAAGGACGGGCAGTGGCAGCAGGGAGTTTGGTTGTTGTCACCGAATCCCGACCCCATCTTCTACTGCGCTGGTTTTGGCGCATGCGAGAAGGGCCAGCATCTTTGTACTGCTCAACCGTTGCCGAATGCGATCTGGGAACATAAGCCTGGCCCGACTGTCATCAGCTACAATGCTCGGATCAGCAAGTGTGGAAAGGGCGGACAGAAGCAGTGGAAAGCCGCTGCTGGGCGAGATGGCAAGGCGCCGCGCGAGCCGCCCCCCATCCGCTACACAGCTTGGACCAGCACGTGCGAGAAGGGCGAGCTGTGGCAGCAAGCAGGTATTTGGCTCGAGCAACGCGTGGTCCCCTCGGCATGCTGTCGCCTATCATGCCATAGTGGGCTAGCGTGCCAGCTTGGGCTCACATCGTATTGTCTCCGCGGCCCGTCGGCGCGTTCTTTGGTACAGTGCCGCATTGGGCCAGCCGCGTGTTTTTGTCGTCTGGGTCGTAATTTTCCTTCTCATCGTGCAGAGTGTCTGTTGTACACCACTGGCTGAGGTATTCACATGTTTCACGCTTTGGAGACGTATTCCAAGTGCGGAAAGGCGCAGAGAAACGTGAGTTGCGTCCAATCAGGCGCAGGGCTTTTCCCAAGTCTTATGTCAATGCTGTTCCCGGGTGGTGGGCCGTGAATTTTCACAATGGTTGTTGTTCCGTGGTGGCTTCCATGTGTGTTGGGCTGCTTGCGGTATTTCCTGGTTGGGGCTTGATATTTCACATTCATTTTTTTCCGGGGGTGTGTGTTTGCCAGTCATGATATTTCGTAGAGTCATTCTCCCAGTGCGTGCGCGCGCCGATCCATGTCGTCCGCGAGCTCAGGGCACGCGTGTTGTTGTGTAATCCCCCAATCGGTGCTTGCACTGAAGGGGTCCTCGCAGAAGTTGAAGGAATTGGCGAAAGTTTCCCGCCGATTGTGGTCGCACGCTGGGTTCCCGGGCTCCCGGTTCCGGGTTCCCGGGTTCCCGGTTCAAGGTGCCGGGCCGATTTCGGACGGCGGCGAGGTTCCCGGGTTCCCGGGTTTTTGGTTGATCTTATCTTCGATCGGTCTCACTATCGATCTCATTAGTCACTCCTATATCGATCTCATTATCGATCTCACAAGCGATATCACTAGAGATCGAATGAACGATCTCGCGATCGATCTCACTATCGATCTCATTGAATCGATTTCACTCTCGGTCTCACGATCGACATTACAGTCGTCCTCACTGTCGATTCCACTATCGATCTCATGATCGATCTCACAATCGATATCACGATCCATAGTATAAGTTTTCAAATCATCCACTGATTGGGGTTTTCTCAGGTGTAATATGGCATCGTCATGGCCTCCACTCCATCCCCTCCCTCCCCTCTCTCCCTCCCTCCTCCCTCCCCCCTCTCTCTCCCTCCCTCCCCCCTCCCCCCCCTCCCCCCCCCCCCTCCCCCCTCCTCCCCCTCCCCCCCCCCTCCCCCCTCCCCCTCCCCCATCCTTCTCTCCCTCTCCCTCCCCCTCCCCCCCCCCCTCTCCTCCCTCCCCCTCCCCCTCCCCCTCCTCCCCCCCACCCCCTACCCTCCCTCCCACTTCCCCCTCCCTCCTCCCTCCCCTCTCTCCCTCCCTCCTCCTCCCCCCCCCCCCTCCCCCCTCCCCCTCCCCCCTCCGCCCCGCGAGCGGCAGGCGCCGGGGCGCCGCCGCCTCGCTGGCGGCGACCGCAGCCCTGGCCGTGGCTTGGCTCGCCTCGGCGGCCGCGGGGCGGCGGCCGCCCGCCGCGGAGGTCGGCGCGGAGCTGCAGGACGCCCCAGCGGGTGCTCGGCGAGCTCGGGGGGCTGGGGGGAGGAGGGGGGGAGGAAGGACAGTGATGGTGAGGGCGAGGGGGAGGGTGAGGATAGGGGGATGAGGATGGGGATGAGGATGCTGATGATGATAACGAGGGCGGTGATTGCTGGTAATTACTGATGCTGATGGTGATGCTGATTTTGATGCGCGTGGTGATGGTGATGATGATGATGATGATGACGATGATGATGATGATGATGATGATGATGATGATGATGATGATGATGATGATGCTGATGCTGATGATGATGACAATGCTGATGATGATGATTCTGCTGATAATGCTGATGATGGTGATGATGATGATGATGATGATGATGATGATGGAGGGGATGATGGTTGTGATGGTGATCGTGGCCATGATGGTAATGCTGATGGTGATCATGATGGTGGTGCTGGTGGTGATGATTATGCTGATGATGATGTTCCGTATGGTCATGTTGATGATTGTGATTGTGATGGTGGTAATGATGATGTTGATGATAATGATGCTACTGTTGACGATGATGATGGTGATTGTGATTGTGATGGTGGTGGTTACGATGATGCTGATGATGATGATGATGCTGATGCCGTTGGTGATGATGGTGAGTATGATGACGACGTTCATGATCCTACTGCTGATGATGATGCTGATGATGATGATGATGATGATTGTGATCGTGAACGTGATGGTAATGGTGGTGGTGGTCGTAATGGTGGTGCTGGTGGTGATGATAATGCTGAGGATGCTGCTGCTGATGATGGTGCTGCTGATGGTGATGATGATGCTGATTATGATGCTGGCGATGTTGATGCTGCTGATGGTGATGATTCGGAGGTTGGGGGGTGAGATCGCAGTGGAACGGAGACCCCCAACCAGAAAGTCGTTTCGTTCGTGTCGTGCGTGCGGGCGAGGCGAAGCTGCGTGCGTGCGCGAGAGGAATAACCCGCCGCTGCTAGGGCAAAGTCAAAACAAATGATTCTCCCCCTCCCGCCCGTCCGGCGGTGGCCCGCGGTGCCCCGCGGTGTCCCGTGGTGTCCCGTGGTGTCCCGCCGTGTCCGCCGTTGCTAGGGTGAAGTCAAGACAAGTTATTCTCCCCCTCCCGCCCGTCCGGCGGTGGTCTGCGGTGTCCCGCGTTGTCTGGTGGTGTCCCGTGGCGTCCTATGGTGTCCGCCGTTGATAGGGCGAAGTCAAGACAAATGACTATCCCCCTCCCGCCCGTCCGGCGGTGGCTCGCGGTGTCCCGCGGTGTGCCGTGGTGTCCCGTGGTGCCCCGTGGTGTCCGCCGTTGGTTGCTAGGGCGAAGCCAAGACAAATGATTCTCGGCCGCCCGCCCGTCCGTCCGTCCGTCTGGCGGTGGCTCGCGGTGTCCCGTGGTGTCCCGTGGTGTCCCGTGGTGTCCCGTTGAGTGGAATGGACAGTGAGATGGATATAGTGAGATCGATATTAAGATCGATGTGGTGCCCCGAGGTGTCCCGTGGTGTCCCAAAAGGTGAGATCGATAATTAGATCGATAGTGAGATCGACAGGTGTCCCAAGGTGTCCCGTAGTGTCCCGTTGAGTGAGATCGATAGTGAGATCGATAGTGAGATCGATATTGAGATCGATGTGGTGCCCCGAGGTGTCCCGGGGTGTCCCGTGGTGTCCTAAAAAGTGAGATCGATATAGTGAGATCGACAGGTGTCCCGAGGTGTCCCGTGGTGTCCCGTTGAGTGAGATCGATAGTGAGATCGATGTGGTGTCCCGCGGTGTCCCGTGGTGTCCCGTGGTGTCTTGTGTTGTCGCGTTGAGTGAGATCGATAGTGAGACCGATAGTGAGATCGAGAGGTGTCCCGTGGTGGCCCGTAGTGTCCCGTGGTGTCCTGTTGAGTGAGATCGATAGTGAGATCGGTAGTGAGATCGACAAGTGTCCCGTGGTGTCCCAAAAGGTAAGATCGATAGTGAGATCGCTTGAGTCAGATGTTGGTTCCCCCCCCTCTCCCCCCACCCCACAACCTCCTTATCACCCGAAGTGTGGTCGTATAGGTACGATGAGTATTATGGTGATGATGCTGATCATGCTGATGATTATGATGCTGCTGCTGATGCGAATACTCAAACTGATGATTGTGATGATGATGCTGCTGATGATGATTATGATGATGACGATGGTGGTGCTCGTGATGCTCACGATGATGATTGATGGTGATGTTGCTGCTGCTGGTGATGATGGATATGATATTGCTGATGATGACGCTCATGATGGTTTTGTTATGTTAACAATGATGATGATGATGGTGGTGACGAGCATTATACTGATACTGATGATGGTGATGATGATGGTGCCGTTGACGATGATTATGATGCAGGTGATAGTGAAGTTGATGATTATGCGAACGATGATGATGGTGATGATGATGATGTTGAGTCCGATGATGCTGATGCTGATGCTGATGTTGCGTATGATGATTACGATGGTGATGATGATGATGATGATGATGATGATGATGATGATTATGTTGATGCTGATGCTGATGATGATGCTGATGATGATGCTGATGCTGTTGGTGCTGATGATGTTGTTGATGATGCTGTTGCTGATGCCGACGCTGATTATGCTGATGCTGCTATTGATGATGGTAATGCTTATGTTCCTGCCTCTGGTGGTAATGTTCATGATGACGCTGATGAGTCTGCGAATGCTGGTGATGATGGTGCTGATGATGCTGACGATACTGATGCTGATGATGGTGCTCATGGTGCTCATGGTGCTCATGAGGATGATGATGCCGATGATGATGATTATGTTGATGGTGCTAATGCTGATGATGATGATGGTGGTGCTGAGGATGATACTGATGATGATGAGTATGCTGATGATGATGAGGGTACTGCTGAAGATGCTTGTGCTAATGATGATGCTGCTGATGACGGTGCTGATGATAATGATGGTGATGATGCTGATGCTGTTGTTGACGATGTTGATGACGATGTTGACGATGCTGATGCTGATGCTGATGATTCTGGTGTTGATGATGATGATGCTAATGGAGATTATGTCGATGCTGATGTTGATGATGACGATCCATCGTATGAGTATGATGTTTAAGATGGTGATGATGATGAGTATCATGATGAGTGTGGTGATAGTGCAGATGATAATGCTGAGGATGCTGCTGATGAGGCTGCTAATGATGATGATGATGATGATCAGATACCGATGCTGGTGATGATGATGATGATGATGATGATGATGATGATGATGATGATAATGATGATGATGATGGTATTGTTCATGATGTTGATACTGATGATGATGACGATGCTGCTACTGCGATTGATGATGATGCTGATGATGATTGCGGTGATGGTGATGGTGGTGGTGATGGTGATAATTGTGATGATGATGAATATGTTGATGCCGATTAGACGTTCATCACGCTGCTGATAGCGATGCTGATGATAATGCTGATTATGCTGGTGACGCTGATGATGACGATGCCGTTGACGATGCGGCTGATGATGGGGATGGCGATGCTGACGCTGACGCGAATGTTGGCGCTGATAATGATGCTGCTGCTGATGATGATAATGATGATGATACGGATGATGGTGTTGGTGATAGTGATGGTGATAACGATGATTGTGGTGGTGGGTGTCGGTGGTGGTGATGATCGTGATGATGATGATGATGATGATGATGATGATGATGATGATGATGATGATGATGATGATGATGATGATGATGATGGTGGTGGTGGTGATGATGATGATGTTGTCATGATGTATGGTCGCATGGAGGTCGAAGGACAGTCAAGTCAACGTCTACGTTGGCACAGGTGGGGAGCCGACAACACTGGTGTGCAACACCAGCTTAGCCATCGCAGTGCACTGCGGCGAGTGCTGCACCCCTCCGCGTGCCGCAGCACCTGCGAGTGAGACAGGAGCGACCTGTCCCAGGCAATACAGGCCCGGAGGAACCGAAGCGATGATGGCCCATGGCCGCCATCGCCCACAGGTGGGAACCGCCGCGAGTGAGCCACCGCCTGTGGTAACCGCCCTTCTTCCGCTGGTCGAGCGCTTTCTGGTCGTTGTACAACTCGTCCATGGCGTAGGAGCCGCCGCGCGTCGAAATCGTCTGCGTAGGAGCCGCCGCAGCAGGAGCCACCCCTGCGTGCGTAGGAGCCGCCGTGCGTGGAAGCCGCCGTGCGTGGGAGCCGCCTGCGTGGGAACCGCTGCCGTGGGAGTCGTTTCCTTGGGGGTCGCCTCGGGGGCCGCCGTGGGAGCTGCCGCGGGGGCCGCCGCCGTGGGAGCTGCCGCCGTGGGCCCCGCCTCCGTGGTGGACCGCCGCCGTGGGAGTTGCCGCCGTGCGACTCGCCTCCGTGTGGAAGTACCCGTCGTGAGAACCGCCGTTGTGGGAGCCGTGGGAACTGCTACCGTGGCAGTCCTCTCCATGGGAGCCGCCACGGCAGGAGCCGCCATAGTGGGAACGGCCGCCGCGGGAGCCGCCTCATTGGGGGCCGCCCCCGTGGGAGGCACCGCCGTGGGAGGCGCCGTCGTGGAAACCGCCGCAAGTAGGAACCGCCACGAGTTGGGCCGAAGCTGAACACCACATACAAGCCGAAAGGAAGAGGACGCAGTGACACCAGATGGGCCGGCCAAGCCCATAGACTGCCTGTAGCCGATGCCGCCAGCGTGCGCGGGACATCTGGAACCCGAGGGGAAGATGGAGGTGGGCGCGGCACCGCCGCTGCTGCCAGAAAACTGGATCAGGTGCAGGAAAATTATGGTTTATGGCCCCGCGAATGTCAAACGACAAGCAACGTCTACGTGGGCACAACCGGGGAGCCGACCACGCTGGTGTGAGACACCAGCTTGGGCATCGCATAACACTGGGGCGAGTGTTGCTGCACCCCGCCGCGTGCCGCAGTACCTGCGAGTGAGGCAGGAGCGACCTGTCCAGGGCAGCACAGGCCTGAGGAACCGAAGCAATGATGATGATGCTGATGATGATGATGATGGTGGTGGTGACGATGATGATGCTGATGATGATGATGATGATGATGATGATGATGATGATGACGATGAGAATGGTGATGATGATGCTGGTGATGCTTGAGATGCTGATAGCGGTAAATGGTGATGGTGACGGTGATGGTGATGCTGATGACACTGGTGCCGATGATGACGGCGCCGGGGGTGATGATGCGGATGGTGATGGCTAATTTTCGTGATGTCGATCGTGATGATGACGGCGGGGATGGTGGCGGTGGTGACGAATTATGGTGGCACGGCGGCCGCAGGACAATCGACGCCTACGTGGGCAACAGCAGGGAGCCGACAGCGCTGGCGTGCAACGCCAGTCTGGACGCCGCAGTGCTGCGGCGAGCACTGCTGCACCCCGCCGCGCGCCGCAGCACCTGCGAGTGGGAAGAAGGCGTCGTGACCCAGGCACGACGGGCCCACGGAGGAACGAGCACGGCATGTCGGGGACACTTACTTTGATAGTGAGGACACACAGAACGCCATCATCCAGAAAAAGGAGGGGCCACAGTCGTGAACACCACGAAGCTCGCACCCACGAGCTTGCTTACCACGAACCCGCCGCCCATGAGCGTGAACGCCACGGAATTGCCGCTTAAGAACGTGGGCGCCACGAAGCTGCGGCCCACGAGCACGGGCACAAGCGCGAACATCACGACATTGCAACCCGCGAGCGAGAAGGCCGCGAAGCTGACGCCCATGAGCGTAGCCAAACACCAAGAAATGTCCGCGTCAAGCGTGAACGCGTCGAAGCTGCCGCCCACGAGAAATGAGACCACGAAGCTACGGCTCACGAGCGTGAGTACCACGAAGCTGTTGCCCACGAGCGCGAACACCACGTAGCAACAGCCCACGGGCGCGAACACCCCGCAACTGCTGCCCCCGAGCGCGAGCACCCCGAAGCTGCCCTCCCACCAGCGGGAACGCAACGAAGTTGCCGCTCACGGGCGCGAAGACCACGAAACTGATGCCCACGAGCGTGAACACGAAACCGTCTCTCACGAACGCTTGCGCCACAGAGCTGCCGCACACGAGCGTGATCCTCACGAAGTTGCCGCCCACGACTTTGAAAACTACGATGCTGCCGCCAACGAGGGTGAAAACCACGAAACTGCCGCCCCTGAGTGTGAACACCACGTAGTTGCTGCCCACGACCGTGAGCACCACGAAGCTGCCGTCACGAGCGCTGGACACCACGAAGCTCCCACCCACGAGCGCGACAATCACGAAGCTGCCGCCCACGAGCCTGAACACCACGAAGCTGCCTCCCACGAACGAGAACGTCACGACAGTGCCGCCTGCGAATGTGAACGCCGCGAAGCTGCTGCCCACGAGCGTGGACGCCACAAAGATGCCGCCCACGGGTGTAATGTTCACGAAGTTTCCGCCATCGGGCTTGAACACCACGAAGCTGATGCTCACGAGCGCGAGCGCCACAGGAGCCGCGCAGGCTTGGACGAACATGATCTCAATGAAGCTGCCGCCCACGAGCACCAACACAACGAAACTGCAGGCCACGAGCATGAAGAACACGAGGCTGCCGCCCACAATCTGAAAGACCGTGACAGCGCCGCCTGCGAGTGAGAAGACGATGAGCCTGTCTCCCGCGCGCGCGATGACCACGACGTTTGTGCCCCCGGCGGAGGGGGGGCCAAAAAGACACCAATGAGCGTCGAGACCACAGAGACGCGAAGGGCCCAAACGTACGACGAAGAGCTTCATATTTCCACGATGCCAAGCCACGCCCTCGACAGAGCGAGCGGGAGTCTGACGTTGAACACCACTGTTCATCAGAAAATGTATACCACGAAGTGGGTGTGTGTGTGTGAGGCTGCGACGGCGCATTGGTGGTTTCTCCACCCGATAGCAGCACCCAAAGTAAAATCGAAGCAAGAGGTAGACAATGCAGCGGCACCAGATGGATCGGCAGAGCCCATAGACTGTCTGGCGCCGATGCCGGCAGCGCACGCGGGACACCTGGGGCCCGCGGGAAACAGGTGGACGTAAGGCCCTGCGCCGCCGTTGCTAAAAAGGCTGGATAGGATGCAGGATGATGATGTCTGGTCGCATGGCTGTCAGAAAACAACCAACGTCTACGCGTGCACGTGCGGGGAGCCGACCACGCTGGCGTGCAGGACCTAGCTTGGACTTCGCAGTGCACTGCGGCGAGCGTTGCTGCACACCGCCGCACGCCGCAACACCTGCAGTTTTAGACAGGAGCGACGTGTTCCAGGCATCGCGGGCCCGAGGAGGAAAGAGCACGACATGCCGGGAGCAGTTATTTTGATAATGATGATGATGATGTTGATGATGACGGTGGTGCGAACGGTGATGATGGTAGTGTGAGTAAAATGATGGCGGTGGTGATGGTGATGATGGTGATGGCGAGGATGTTGATGGTGATGTGGTGGTGACGATGGCGGTGATGATGGTGATGATGGATCATGATGGCAAGGATGGGGGTGATGATGATGATTACTCTGATCAGGGTAATGATGAGCATAAGGGTGAGGATGAGAATGATGAGGATGGTGATGACTCGGATGGCGATGATGATACGGATGCGGATACGGATCCGGATACGGATGTTGATGAGGAGGAGGGTGCAAACAGAAGGCGGATAACGTGGATCCGCATTATCATGGACATGGTCATGCCTATGAGGATGAGGACGACGATGTGGCTGCGGATTGCGAGGGGACGTTTAATTATGAATTCGGTGCCAAATATGATGATTATTAAGATGGTTATGGCGCGATGAATATGATAATGGTTGTAATGGTGGTGGCGATGATGAGGACGATGGTGATGGTGATGGTGGTGGTAGTGATGGTGACGGTGGTGATGGTGATGGTTTTGATGGTGGCGGTGGTGGGGAGGAGGAAAAGGAGGAACAGGACGGGAATGATAGTGAGGATGGCGATGACGATGACGATAATAAATATAAGGATGATGATGCTGATGCTGATGGTGATGATGATGGAAATGATGGTAATGATGGTGAAAGTGAGGATCTGGATGAGAAATATGAGGCGGAAGAGGAGGAGGAAGAGGAGGAGGAGGAGTAGGGAATAGGGGATGGGTGCGTGCTCCCGGCACGCACCTGGCGCGCACGGCCGAGGACGTGGTCGGGCTGTCGGCGGACGAGCAAGTTCGTCGCCAGGCTCGGGGGGGGCGGCGGGGGAGGTGCGCCGATTTCCTCTGGCTTCTGCTGTTGTATCTCCTCCGTCTCTTCCTCCTCCTCCTCCTCCTCCTCCGCCTCCTCCTCTTCCTCCTCCCCCATCCTTTTTTCCTCATGGATAATTCCTTCCTGTCGCGCCCCAGTGCAGTGATGGCAGCGGTGCCCAAGCGCCGTGCGCAGGGCTGGCGCATGGCCTCTGCAGATCTGCATGTCTGTCGCGCCCCGGGGCCAGTCGGAAGGACTGTCTGCGCGTCTCGCCCGAGACTTCCTGTACCACTCGTGACCCTAGAGCTTAGATCAGTACGTGAATTACCTACCCCGCTTTCGCTTCCAGGCAAAACCAAGTCATACCACGCGCCTCCTCGTCAAGCGGCCTGACCAGTACAGGCCGTAGTTTGGCATCGCTTGGTATCTCTTGGAAGCGAGGGTGGTCAAAAGCGAGGTAGGTTTGTTTTTCCCCGATTAACAGCTGGAAGCAGTTCCGTGGATGGAGAGGGCCGCTCCCACAGTGCGGTTCTCGCGCTAGCGCCGCACGCGCTCGTCGTAAGCATCTGCAGGAGCTTCGCGGATTGAGGGCGGGTGGTTTTCAAAATGTTGCTCTGGCCTTCGCGCCGCGAGCGTTCGTCTTGAGAGTTTGCAAGAGTTTTGCGGATTCAAGGCGGTTCCTTCCCCAGATGTGGCTCAAGCCTCAGCGCCTCGCCAACTCGTTTCAACAATTGGAGGAGCTTCACGACTTCCCAGTGTCATCGTAGCAGAAGGGTTGTTTTTTCAACAAAAAAAGGATTCAGGGTTCTCAGGCCGATACTGTTACGTTGACTCGCAGCATTGAAGCCCTGGGAATGGTATCGTGGCATGCTTCCGGCTCGTCATGGTGCAACAGTCAAGTTGCATCGTGGCGTTGGAGTCCCGGAAATGGCGCCCTGGTGCGCTTCCAGATTTTCAAACGGTTGTCCCCCACCACGGCAAGTCCCTAAGTGGAACATGAGCCCTTGTATGGGGGCTGTAGAGAGGGAGCTCCTGAACGATGTTGGAGGGTTTGTTCCAACATCGTTCATGAACCGTGTATGTACACTGGTCTTCCTCCTCCTCCTCCTCCTTCTCCTCCTCTTCCTCCTTCTCCTCCTCCCTGCTTGTGCACCAGTTTTCCTGAGATGTCTTGAGCACGGCACGCCCTCCATCCCTGCAACTGCTACATGTTCTGAGGACGCACGTGCGCCGCGCTCCTGCGAGAGTTCCACGTTGAAAAACCACCCGCCCTCCAACATCCTAACTGTTGGAAGTTGCTAGCTTCAAGGTCACACACTGCGAGGAAGTCTCGGGCGGAACGCCCGGCCGCGCGCGTTCTTTTCTTATGGCTCGCAGCAGCTACATGCGGTGCCTGCGGCGAATCATCGCCCCCTAGCCTTTTTGAAATGCCCATGCGGCCAAACGGTTGGCTGAAGCCTGGCCAAGTTATTGGACTATGTGTTCCCCCGGCCGTTGTGGAACCCCTTGGGGGGAACATTGGGGAGAGGAAGACATAGGAGGAGAAGGAGAGGGAGGAGGAGGAGGAGGAGGAGGAGGAGGAGGAAGAAGAGGAGGCCTCTTGAGGCCTTCTTGAGGCCTCCCGGGGGGGGTCCTGGGAGCCTTTGGAGGGCCTGTTTGGGACATCCTGGGGCCTCTTGGGGTTCTTCCGCGGCCTCTTCGGGACCTCTTATGGGCCTCTGGCGGCCTCCAGGACCTCTTGGCCTTCGGAGGTCGTTTTGGGGCCTGCTTTAGAGTCGTCTTGGGGGTCTCTGGGGGTCTTGGGAGCATCGTGGGTTGTCTTGAGGCCCTCTTGGGTCGTATTACGGCCCTTGCCTGTTGGGCCGTATTGTGGCGATCTTGGGGCCCTTTGGGGCCCGTCTTGGAGCGTCGGAGGCCCGAAACGGGGACAACAATGCATTCATTGCAAATCCAATCGGGAATCAATGAATTTGGCATCATCGAGGTCCTCGTGGAGCTCTCTTGGGGCGTCTCAGCAGCGGCATCTTGGCCTTCAGAGGCCGTCTTGCGTCCTCCCTGGGCAGTCAGGGGTCCCCCTTTGGGCGCTTCAGGGCCGCCTTGGATGTCACCGAAGCCGTCTTGGAGGCCTCTTCGACTGTTTTGGGGCCGTCTTGTGGGTTTCTTGGGGGCCTCTTGGGCTGTATTGGGGCGATCTTGCCCGTCTTGGAGCGTCGGATGCCCGAAAAGGCGAGAACGCTAAACACATTGGAACGCCTACGGGACACTTTGGGTTTGGGCCTCCTGGAGGTCCTCTTGGAGCAGTCATGCGGTGTCCAAGGGGCCTTTCGGCCCTCAGAGGTTGTCGTGGGCCCTCCTTGGGCAGTCGAGGGTTACTCCAGATTTCGTAATAAAGGGAGGGGGGTCTCATTTCGGGGGGGGTCTCTTCCAGGCTATCTTGGAGGGCCTCGGGGGTCTGGGGACGATGTCTTGGAGGGTTCTCCCACGGGGGAGGTCTGAAATGGCTTGTCTTGAAAGGTCCAGACCCCCTCCCTTTTATTACGAAATCTGGAGTACTCGTTGAGCGCTTTAGGGTTGCCTTGGAGGTCTCTTGGGCCGCCTTGGGGGCATCTTGGGCTGTCTTGGGGCCCTCTTGGGCAGTTTTCGGGCCTCTTGGGGCCCTCTTGGGCCGTTTTCGAGTGTCGGATGATACCCGACAAGGTGAGAGCGCTAAAATACTGAAGCACTTGAGGCAAATCGAAGATTTTGGCCTTGGAGCCCTCTTGGGGCGTCTGAGGGGCTTCTTGGGCCGTCTGGAGGCATCCTGGGCCGTCTTGGGGCCATCTGGGCCGGCTTGGAGACGTAGTGGGACCATCTTGGAGACCCTCTGGGCCGTCTGGGAGGCGTCCTGGCGGCCATCTTCGGCCGCCTGCGCCGCCCTGGCACGACTGGCTGTGGACATCGAAGGAGGAGGAGGAGGAGGAGGAGGAGGAGGAGGAGGAGGAGGAGGAGGAGGGCTCATTAGAAGTTTCAAGCAAATCAAAATTGCCGAACACCTGGCACGCCGTGCACCCGTGCAGCAAGCACAGGGGCCGCCGTTCGAACGGCCGTCGGCCCATCCCGCCACCGTGCCTGGGTTGTGGGTCGTAGGCCTCTGGGATGTTCGTCGGGATGTCATGGCCCCGTCTCCCCTCGCTTTCCTCAACGGCACCGTAACGGGTACTTACTAACGGGTACTTTGCAAATTTGCCGAAGGTTGCCGCTTTAGGGCCTCTTTCTGGCAATGCAGCGTTGCCCGCATCGGGAAGGGTTGGGTTCGCTGGGTCACTGGCCAAAGTACCCGTTAGTGGAGTCCCCGTTTGTGGGGCGCTGATTTCCTTTTCTCTTTTGGCACCGAAGTTCCTTGATAAGCGCCCGATGCGCGCCACCCCCGCCGACAACCCCAAGTCGACCCGCGCCGCCGACGCCCACCGCGCGCCGAAGAAGCTCCGCCGCCGGCGTTGCGTTCCGACGATGTTCGGTGGACTTTTGTCGTGCCCCACCCCTCCGCCTTCTCGTCCCCCTCTCCCGCCTGCTTCTCCTCCTCCCTTCCCTTCCCTCCCTGTGGATACCTTCGGCAGGAGCAAGGGCGCCTAGGCCGCGAGACGAGGCGAAGCCAGTCTGGCACTGCAAGTACTGAAAGTACGACCGCGGGCCAAAGTTGGGCATGCCGTGTCTCACGCTCGGGCCCAAGAAGGTGCGCCACTTTCACGGCAGTGGCAAGTCCGACTGGTTCATGGGTAAGGTGCGAGGTAAAGAGGGAGTACGCCTGCGTCAGCCAACCAGTATGGCGCCTGCCCGTGGACGGCGAGGTAAAGATGGCTGGCCAGAGAATTCCGCCAAGCACGTAGGCATGCAGAGCGCGTTGGCTCGCCTTCGTGAGGAGGTCCAGGTTCTGCGCGCATCTACCGCCACGAAAGGAGGCCCTCTCGCTGCAGCTACAGCGGTGGCAACGGGGGGATAGAATGATAGTGATGAGTCTCAGAAGTAGCAGTTAGAGCTTCTGAAAGACCAGCTTCGGGGTCTCAAGTCCATCAGGCGCCAGACGGCGGACGTCCTGGTTTGCATCGAGCACGCTAGGGAGCAGAAGCGCCAGTTCCTCGACGCTATCAGGTCGAAGAAGCCGCTGGTCACGCAACTGTTCCTGCTGCCGAAAAAGCCCAAGCCCAAGCAAGAGGCCATCGCGAAGCAGGAGCTGGCGGTGGCGAAGGCGACCGAGGCGGTGGCCAGGGCAGAGGAGGAGCTCGAGGAGGAGCAGGAGCGGGCCGTGGCGCTGCAGGTTGAGGCTGCGGAGATGGAGCAGAATGTGTGGGAGATCAATGGTGCGACCCCGAAGACCCCTGAGGCGGCGGAGGAGGACGTCGATGGCGGGCCCGACCTTGACTTCGAGGCCCCGGGCAAGCTGCTCGCGGAGCGGGGCGCTGCGCCACGGGCATGGTCGTTGAGAAGATCGCGTTCGCCCCGAAGACAGCGGAGCGCGCGCCTCGTCGGCCCCCCGCTGTCCGCCCGCGGCCAGGCGCAGCGCCTGGCGAAGAGGGCGCGGAGGGTAGCGAGAGGGGCCTGCCTGGCGCCGAGAGGTTCAAGGAGGCGGCGGACAGCGCGCTAAACGAGGCGCTGCGGGCAAGCTTGGAAGAAGCGGGAGTCGAAGTACCTGCCGCCGATGGCCGGGCTCGCCGCGCGGCTCACAGGCTGGCGACGGCTTCGAGCAGGCGGGCACACTAGCGCGATGCGCTTAATTGTTTTGCGGGCGCTTGGCAGCGCAGCACATGCGCCCACGAGGGTTACGACGTAGGTCCCAAACGGCGCGGCAGTGGACGGCGAAATGAAGTCCGCCAAAGGTGTTCTTACCACGGCCAATGTCTCGCGCGCGAAGGGGTTGACGAGGCGCCTTGCCGACGAGCCCAGGGGCGACCTGTCTGCGGCCGTTCAGGGGCACGGGGCCCAGGGCGACAAGTTGAGCTCGCTGCAGGGCGAGTCGAAGGACCTCGGCTCCCATGGCTCGTGGGCGCTAGCCAAGGCGACGAGCCCCGGGGCGCTCGAGACCGCTGGCGGGGCGGCGCCGCCGACGAGGATTTTAATCTCGGTCGCGACCCCGCCGTTCCGGCCGGACCGCGCGATGGGGGGGCGGGGCCGATGGCAGGGCGCGCCCACTGGGGCACGAAAGGGGGGCCCGATCGCGGTCGTCGCGCACTTGAGGCGCGCGGCGGGCGCGGGCGACGATGATGCTGGCGCAGTCCACGAGCTGATGGCCCACCTGGGGTCATCCACGCGCGCGGGCTTGGCCGGGCTGGGATGGCGGTCTGGAACGCGAAAACCGATGAATTGCAGGGCCCGTGACCGGAGGCCGCCCAGGGGGGCCCTTCGCGCCGGAGGAACCCACCTGCTGGCAGAAGGCCGAGGGTTCGCGTCTGGACTGCGTGATGGCGCCCCCCAACTTGGGCCCCAGGCTGGGCGAGGCTTGGCCTGCGACAGATGCGGTATTCCAGTCTCGCCCCCTTGTCCGCGCGCCATTGCTGAAGGTGGACCGCGAGGAGGTTCACCCGAGGTCTGCGATAGATCCGCGAGGCCCCCCGGCTCCAGCACCGGCGGGGGCTGCGCCACTTCCCTGGAGGAGGCTCTGGAGGCAGGCGCTCTGGGTGGTCGCGAGCGCCCAGCGCGGCGGCGGTCTGACGGCGGCTCGGGATTCCGCAGTCTCGTCGGCAGAGGCGGGGTTTAGTGACGGGTGGTTCTTTGCAGGGAAGGAGCGCCGACTTGCGCTGCGGGCGCTGGGGCCAGGGGCCCAAGATCAAGATGGCCAAGCCCGCGTGGAAGCCACCGCGCAGGATGAAGCTGCACGACCCGAAGGCGAGCGCGTGGATGGTAGCGGCGAGGCGGGTGCGACACGTGGAATGGGCCGAAGCCGACTCGCGGCGGCATTGGCGGCGTTCTCGACGGACAATCTGGACGCGATCGTTGGGTCGATGGTCGAGGCCCACAGGCGCGACTAACACGTCCACGAGGCGGTCAATGTCAGGAACCATTCGGCGATGGAGGCGTTCGCATGGCTCACGGTGGGACACGGCAGGTGGCCGGGCCAGGGAGGCCGGACACGGCGCAGAAGATCGCGGGTGAGTCAGAAAGGCTGATGAGTGCGCATGCGAAGGAGCGGGAGAAGGAGTGGCGAAGCATGGCTACCAAGCGCATCGATGGTGGCGTGAGCCTGGCGCGTCGTTTTCCGAGGATACCACTTGCTGCGCAGGCACGGCGTGTTAGGACGCAAGGGGGCCCGCGCCAGCTGGTGAGCAATGAGCTGAAGGGGCGGACGGAGGTTTGGACGCGCCACGAGCAGAAGGCGCTGGAGAAGCCTCCTGACGTCGACGACTGGGCCGAGCTTCCGAGGATGAGCATCGACCACCGGAGGGCTGCGGCGTCACGCTTCAAAGCGGGGGCGGCAGCGGGGAAATCAGAGATTGCCCCATGGGCGCTCTGGTATTTCAGCGACATTGGCATGTGTGTGTGTGTGTTGTCGGCTCTGCTGTTCTGGCATCCCGAGAAGCCAGGGAGGTGGCCGTCCGCCTGGATTCGCGCGACCTCGGCGCGTCCCCCAAAGGAAGGGGGAGGTTGCAGGTTGCCTGCGCCGGTGAACTCGCGCCTTGGCCTTGGGGCTCAAGCGAGGCCCGCCGCGGCGAGCAGCTGGCCGGCGCTGGTGAACGCCCTCAACCAGCGGGGGGCAGGTGGCGCAGGCAGGACTTCGACGGCGGCGGCGTTCCACCGCGACCTGAGGGCGGAGGTCGAGAAGCTCAACGGATGCCACAGCGTCACGGTGCTCTGGGGTGCGTGGAAGACGCTCGACAGCCCCATTGCGAGGCATCTCTTGGCGGAGACAGAGGCGATGCGCATCCAGTCAGACCCGCGCGGGCGATCCCCAAGTGCTGCAATTTGCCCCGGAGACTCAAGGCGTTCGGCTCGCTCTCGCGGAGCTACGCGGCGCACTGGGGCGTCCTCGCGGGTCGTGCATATTCCGCGTCTGCGCGAGTGGCGAACGCCGCGAGAGCGCTCGGGAGACCGGCCTGCTACGGCGCGATCCCGAGGGCCCCCGCGGACGACGCTTCGGCGCAGCGGGTTGGCCAGGGCTCGCGAGATGCACGCGCGCTATGGGAAGCCGTCAAGCGGCACAAGCACGACGCGGAGGACGCGGGTCTGAAGTTGCAGGCTTGGCAAGCCGAGGCCGCGCGCGAGACGCGCGGCGAGGCTGCGGCGCGCGACCGGCGCCTGGGCGACGCGCCCGCGGCAGACGGGCCCTTGCCAGCCGCGGCACGCGGCGCAGCAGCGCCGGGCGTTGCCCTCTGAGCCGGCTGCGCCGCGCTCGGAAGCGGCCGGGTGAGGAGGCCCGAAAGGGCCAGGCAGCCGCATCGCGCTCTACTTGGCCAGCCAGGCCGAACCGCGCTGCGACCCGATCTTCGCGGCGACCATCGAGCCGCTGATTCGGCATGCGCGAGTCGTCTGGGACCGCCAGATGAGCCCAGGCGAGCTCGAGCGGGCGCGACGGCAGATGCTGCGCAGGGTCGAGGAGGGCGAGGACAAGCTGACCGCGGCGTCGGCTCGTAGGCCCGTTGATGGCAGTGGCCCTCTCGCTCATGCGGATTGGCTTGGCGATGCACTTCTCGACCCCCATTGCGCCCGATGAGGGGCTTGTTTTTTCGCCGCTTGTCACGCCGCCCAGATGTTTTCGTGATCTCCTCCGACAGTGGGTCCATCGCTGGCAGATGAGACGCACTGCTGATCACTGTCTCTGAGCCGCCCAGTCGGCCGCTCGGCGACTGGGTCGGGGGGGGGGGGGGGGCGGGCGCTCTGCGCAGCCTTGGGCCGGACTCGCTGTGGCCCAAGGCCAGGTCATTGAAGTTTGGATTGTCGGATGATCAGGAGTGCCGAGCATGCTCACATGAGGCTGAGACGGTCGGCCATGTTTTTTTGTTTGCAGCGTCCTGCCCTCGCCGAGAGATTGTTGGATGAGGAGGGGCACCGTGGCCTTGACCCAAGCTGACCGCAGCTCGCGATGCGATGTTGGAGCATGGGCGGATTGGGAGGGTCGCCAGGATGTCGGCTCGTCTGCGTTGGCCATTGGCATCCCAAGATGGCCAAAGATTGACGCGCCGCCTCCGCTCGAGGAGACGCCCGCATATTGTTGGGGTGATTTGGGCGTCGCCACCTGAGTCCTGCGGCAATGTGTGCTTGACCGACGGCTTAGGATACCTTGGCGATGGGCGGATCACTTCGCCAAGCCAGGGGCCCTGTCTGTGAGGTTTCCAGAAGGGCACGCCAGGTTCTCTAAGGATGCCTTCACTGGGGCCCGACAGTGCGAAGTCCCAAGCTTGGGCTGTCCAGATGAGTTATAGGTTGGAGTTGTGGGCCGATGAAGCGGAGCCCACGAGTACCCCTGCCTCGTCTAGGACGCCCGAGGACCTGAGAAAAACTTGTCTCGCGTTGCATGAGCACGACCTTGTTGAGATGTCCGGGACATCGGCGTGTCGCAGGTGCCGAAGATCTGCGTACACGGCCGAGTCGAGATGGAAGCTCGTTGGTGGGACGGATAGGCTGTGCCGCTCCTCGGTGATTTCAGAGTTGCAGGCTCATGCTCTTGAGGCTGACTCGGCTCCCTCCGTCGAGGTCGCCCCCCTCGGGGCGAGGGGCCCGGTGGAGAGTCTGTGGGCACCTCCTTGGGCGTGGCTCCTGCTGCCGCTAGGCACGGGTCCGCGGAGGAGGAGGAGGAGGAGGAGGAGGAGGAGGAGGAGGAGGAGGAGGAGGGGGAGGAGGAGGAGGAGGAGGGGGAGGAGGAGGACGAGGAGGAGGGGCTGTGCCTGCCTCTCCGGGGGCGCTGCGGGGGCCCCTACTCCCTATCCTGCGGGGGCGGTGTCTGGGACGGCCCCCTCGGGGCCCGTCGGTGGGGGCCTCCGTCCTGCCCGCGAGTGCGGGCTCGCGGGCTCCCGTGCGGGGCTCGCCTGGCCCGCGGGAGCCCGTCGCGAGGCCGTGCTCGAGGGTCCCTTGGCGCCCGAGGGCCACGGCGTTGCTGCGCCACGGGCGCGGTCGAGTGGCGCTGGCGGTGCGGGGCGCGCGGGCCCGTCAGGGTGGGCAGGGCCTTGTTCTGGCCCCCTGCCCCGGCCCTCTGGCTTTGCCTCCCTCTCGGAGACGGGTCCCGGCCTGGCTGGAGGATGGCCGGCGTTCCAAGACTCGGCGGCCACTCTCGGCGCCTGGGGTCCAGGGGTAGTTTTGGATCCAGGCCCATCTTGCAGGAAGGGTCTCGTGCTACGTTTGGTTGTTGCTTCTTCCTTTTAAGAAGGGGGTCACTCTAAATGGTAGAATCCATCCCCGAAGCAACCATGCCTAAATCTTGACATGTCCCAAAATAGCCATACCTAAAACTCGAAAACTCGAGGCCGAAATGGGCGTCCATCCCCCAAACTACGGTGCCCATCCCCCAAACTAGGGCGACGACCCCCCCATTACCAAAACGCCCCTCTCCATTCCCCCCCCCCCCTCCCGACCATTACCAAATCTACGGCGCCCATCCCCCAGACTACGGCGACGACCCCTCGACCAGAGGGGTCCTTGGTAGAGCTGTGTCTGTGAGCAGGCGCAGTCTTCTTATGACATTCCTGCCTTCCCTCCCCTCCCTCCCTCCCCCCCCCTTCCGATCCCCCCCTCCCTCCTCCTCCCCCACCCAGAGGTCCCGCGGTTCCAACGGCCAGGAAAGCGGTGCTGCAGAACGCTCTGGAGGCTCCTCGCGGTGTGCGGCGTCGGGGAGGGCCGACAACTCCTGGGCCCCAAGCCGTCCCAGCTTTTCGGGCCTGCAGCGTCTCGGATCCGAGTTACAGGCGGGCCACGCTGGGGCTCCTCCTCCTCCTCCTCCTCCTCCTCCTCCTCCTCCTCCTCCTCCTCCTCCTCCTCCTCCTCCGCACGGGCGGAGCAAGCTGCCGCACGCGCGGACGGGGAAGGAGAGAGGAAAGAAGAGGAGAGCGAGCTGCTGGGTGGCCTCAGAACAGAAAGTTCTTCGGAATGAATGTGGGGGGGGGCCGTCCGAGCACGACCCACGACCGGAGGCCGGTCCAACACGAGTCGTCGGAGGTGTGGCCATGCACCGCCACCAGCACACCGCGGGCACATCTGGGGAACTACTCCCTTGCCGTGCGGCCAAGGCGCTGAGATAAGCACACGAGGGGCTCTGTTTTTGGGGCCGCTCCTGAGATCAAAGGCGGGGAACCTCTTATTGGCCAAGGCTGGCCGTTGCCAGAGAAGCCCCTTCGGCCCCATTCAGAGGCTCTTGTGTATGGCAGCAGGCTGACTGCATGGCGCCTGGGAGGTCCCCAGCGCTCTTCGTGCAGGAGGCCCCTGGAGGTTCCCGCAGGCCAGCCCATGCAAACTACGACCCTCGATCCTCGATCTTCGATCATCGATCCTCGGCCCGCCTGCATTCGACCCTCGACGTCGACGACGACGGCGACGATGTATACGACGAGTCATAAGACGACGACGTGTACGACGACGACGACGATCTCTACGACGATGACGACGACGATCTCTACGACGACGACCGACGACGATCTCTACGACGACGACGGCGACGGCGACGGCGACGGCGACGACGACGGCGACGACGACGGCGACGGCGACGACGGCGACGACGGTAACGACGACGACATCGACGTGCACCAGGGTCGGGGCCTGAAGTGAGAGCGCGGAGGCTCGACTCGCGCGTGTCGACGACGACGACGACCATGGCGGCGGTGACGTCGATGACAGCCACGATTCCGACGTCGACGACGGCCACGACGACGTCGACGACGACGGCGACTACGTACACAACGATTCATAAGACGACGACGTGTACGACGACGACGACGACGACGACAACGGCGACGGCGATGACGTCGGCGACGGCCACGACGTCGACGGCGACGACGGCGACGACGGGGTGCGCTGGGAGTGGGAGCGCGGAAGGCCTGGGCGGAGGCGCGCTGGTGCTCTCCTCCTCTGCAGGCGAGGATGGCGCGCCTGCGGAACCTGGGGGCCCACCGGTGGGGCGTCAACATCCACTTCACAGGCTCCGCCCGGCCAGCTTCGGGGGCACCACGGCGGCGAAGTCCTAGCCTCACCCTCGCCGATGAACGAGTCATGCACCTCGATGGGCGACGGGGGCGGGGTTCGGAAGTCGTCGAACACTTGGCGAAATCCGAACCCTACCCCCGGGCCTCAGACTCGAACTCGGGTTTGCCGAAGTTTTTTGGCGAGCGCGTCCTGGATCTTGACGGGTCGGTGTTCGTGGGATGTTTGCAGCGGGAGCTCGCATCGAATCTCAGATTGGGTCTCGTCATTTTCGGGATGGCCCCGTCAGGCCAACCCTCAGGAGGGAAAGAAACACACAGACACAATTAATCCTCGATTCCCCAGAAAATATGGGAAAATATGGGAAGTGGGGGGGGGGAGACAAAAACCGAGTAAATATGTGAAAATATGCGGCATCTTTTTGTTTGTGTGTATTTATTTGTGTGTCCCAGTTCCCCTTCAAACCCGAGTCCCCCGCACCCGAGGCTGACGTCTCCCCGACAGTGGTTGGCGGGGGTTGTCGGGGTTCGGACGTCGCCCCCTGGCAGCGTTGGGTGTGACTCAGGGGGGGGGGGGGGGGAAACATACAGACACAAATAATTGTCGATTCCCCAGGAAAGTATGGGAGAATATGGGAAGCGGGGGGGGGGGAAGACAGAAACCCACAAAGTATGGGATGTTTGTGCTCTTGGGGAAGACATGGGAAATCCTTCGTGCTCTTGGGGAAGACGTGGGACATCCTTCGTGCTCTTGGGGAAGACATGGGAAGACATGGGGATCTTTGTGCTCTTGGGGAAGACAGAAACCCAGAAAGACATGTCTTCCCAGAAATGGGAAGGCCTGGGGAATCCTGCTCTTTGTGTCTATCTATTTGTGTGTCCCAGGGCCCCTTCGGTCAGGGGAGGACGCCGCGACCCCAAGGCGCCCCTTCGTCGCCGACAAAGGGGGCCAGCGCCTGTGCACAGGCAGGCGTGGAGTGGATCCAGCGAGCGACAGTTACATTTAAGTCGGGCGTGTCCAACCACAGGGGGAATATTCAAAAATAGCCCCAAAATAGTCTGGGTACGATTGTTTGACTATTTCTGAGCATTTGGGGGGCATTTTTTGAGTATGTTTCATTTTTCGCCCAAAATCCCCCTGTAGGGGGACACGCCCGACTTAATGAAAGTAAGGATGGGGCAACTTTCCAAGGCTACCCTTGCATCCTTGCCCCTTCGGTATTCGGCGTCCTTCGGCAGTCTGCTGCGCTCCGCACGGAAAGTGTCAACACGGCGTTCCAAGGCCTTTGCATCCTTACCGCGCATCTTTACTATCCTGGTCGAGGGTACAGTGGAGGCCCATGCCAAAAAGCACCCTGCTCGCCTCCAGGTTGCACTGCGTTTCTCGGGTTTCGACGGTTTTTTGCGGTGGCAAGCGCGATGCTGCCACACCAAAGATCAGCGGGCGTCCTGGGGCTCAGGCTTGGGTTTCTTCTGGAAGGTTTCTTGTGGTCGGGCCCTTACTGTAAGCGACTCACTACAGAAGAGGATGTGTATGAGATCATGTGGCCCCTCCCGGAGCCGAGTCTCGTGCTGTAGCCACTCGAGACGGTACCAGTGAACTTCCAACGACAGTAAGTTTAAGCACTCTTGCATTTCAGCGTGCAGTTGTACTCTCTAGATTCGAACTCGCGCGTCTGCATCAATTCCCTGAGTCGTATACCTGATGTTGTCCTGTGCTGCCTGGCACCGCTCGATACGAACTTCTTCCAGCACGTCTGACGGCCCGTGCCGGCCGAAGGCGGGGAGGTTGGAGAGTGCACTTTGCATTGCTCGGACGTGTGCATTTCTCCTTCGGCTAGGACCCCCGAGGAGCACCCCTGATCATTTGGCGAAAAAACCACGCACGAAACCGAAAAAAGCACAGGGAATGGACGTCCGAGCGATGGCGAGTGCACTCCGTCGCCTGGAGGAACACGTCTTGCAGTGCACAGTCGGGTCAGCCTGCAGCGTGGCGCACCGCATGCTCTATCATCGGTCGCTGTGGTGCCGCGTGCCGCCCTCTGACGGCCAGCGGCATCTGCCGCGCCGTCCGCTGCCGCCGCTCTGGCAGGGAGGGCTTCTGCCGAGCCCTGCCGTGCAGCCCCCCCTCCATGAGCGTGCAGAGTGCTCGGCGGGTGCCCCGCGGGTGGCTGGCCGTGGCCGCTTCGTGGCCGCCTCGTGTGCTGGGCGCCCCTTACCTGCTCTGATGTCCGCTCCCTTGTCGTCGTCGTCGTCGTCGTCGTGTCGTCGTCGTGTCGTTTGTCGTCGTCGTCCTGTCTCGTCGTCGTCGTCGTCGTCGTCGTCGTCGTGTCGTTCGTTCCTCTCGTCGTCGTGCCGTCGTTCCATCCTCCATCCACTCGTCGTCGTGTCGCTCGTTCCTCCCTTCCCCCGTCCTTCCCTTCTCGCTCGCGCGGCAGCTGCAGCAGCTGCATCAGCCGCGGGGGCTGCGGCAGCCACGGGAGTCGCAGCAGCCACGGGAAGCCTGCGGCGCAGCGCCAAACCGTCGAGCCGCGCTCAGCTCTGGCTGTTTTGGCGCGGGTGAGGCGCAGCACTGCACCAGCCACAGCCGACACGCCTGCTGTGATCAGCGCAACGAAGCCCAGCGGCAGGGTGAAGGAAAACGACGACGAGGGCGGCGAGGAGGCTTGGCATCGCTCGGACGTGCGCATTTTTCTTCGGTGGGGGACCATCGAGGAGCATCCTTGATCATGTGGCAAAAAAAACCACGCACGAAACCGAAAAAAACACAGGGAATGGCCGTCCGAGCGATGGCGAGGAGGACGAGGGCGAGGCGGGGGGGCGGGCGCGAGCACGGCGGCCGCGCCGCCGCCCCCCGAGCGGCTCCGGGGCGAGCCTCTGGCCCCAGCCGCCCCACGGCCGGCCTCGCGAGCACCGGCCGGCTCGGCGCCCAGCGGCCGCACCGCGGGCGACCCGCGCGGGGCCCGCCCACCGCCGCGTGCGGCCGCCAGCCGGGCCGCCCGCCCTCCGCTGCGGCGGCCTCCCGCGGCGGCGTGGGGCGCGCGGGCGCCTCCTCGCCCGCCGGCTGCCACGGCAGCGCGCCCTCGGCGGGGGCGGCGCCGCAGCGGCAGCGGCGGCTGCCGCGATGCCGGCCCGCGGCGCCCGCCCGCGCCGGCGCCCGGGCGCCACCCAACGCGCGCCCGAGGCCCGCCAGGGCCGGCGCTGCCGCGGTTGGCCTCCAGGGCGGCCAGCTCCACGGCGGCCGCCGCGCGCTGCACCGGCGCGAGCGCCCCGCGGCTGCCGCGGGCGCTGCTGGCCTGGCCTGCTCTGACACGTGCCGGCCTCGGCACGTGCCAGCTGGGCTCTGGCCCTGCGGGCCCGCAGGGGGCCCGAGCGGCAGTGCGGCGCGGTCGCCTCCCACGGGTCGGCGCGCTGCCAGGCTTGAGTCGGGCCTGTCCCTCTCTGCAGGGGGAGTATTCAAAAAAAACAGTCCAAAAATAGTCCGGGGACGATGTTTTGACCCTTTTATAGTTTTGGGGGGATATTTTGGGGGTGTTCTTCCTTTTTCGCATAATGTCCCCCTGTAGGGGGGCACACCCGACTTCATGCCAGTCCACGGGGTTCGCTCCACCACGCAGGGCGGCCACTCCGCGCGCGGCGAGTCGCGAGTGCTCCAGCGGCGGCCGGCAGCTCCGCTCGCTGCGCCGCCCGGCGGCCAGCCGCGAGGCCGTGGGCTCCGAGGCGCCCGCCACGGAGGCCCTTTACCAGCCTCGAACGTATCCCTACCCCTAAGGTTGACACGCCAAAAGGCGATGACAACCTTAGGGATCCGCCCTCTAAAAAGAAGGGAACCCCGAAGATTGGCATCGTGACGAGGAGGTGCCCAGCATAGGGATAGGGCTATGTTCAGGAGGGGGAAAAACACACAGACACAATTAATCGGCGATTCCCAGACAATGTGGGAAAATATGAGAAATGGGGGGGAAGACAAAAACCCAGAAAATATGCGAAAATATGGGGGATATTCTTATTTGTGTGTATTTATTTGTGTGTTCCAGTTCCCCTTCATATGTTCCAGGCTGGTAAGCCCTCGGAGCGCGGGCCCCAGCCCGCTCGGGCGATCCGCGGGTCTGCCGGGTGCAGGCGCGAGCCGTCGGTCACCGCGCGGACCCGTGCCGGCCACGCGCAGAGTTGAGTCGGGCCTGGCCCCCTTGCAGGGGGTCTTCGACGAACAATAGAGAAATACTCCAAAAACAATCCCAAAATAGTCCAAAGATAGTCTGGGGATTTTGTTTTGAGTAGTTTTCATGTTCGGGGTATTATGTTTTGCTTTTCGTCGACAATCGCCTTGTAGGGGGACACGCCCGACATAAGCGTAGAGGGGGGGCACAGGCAACCCGCATAATCAGGAGGGGCAACCATCCCAAGGGTACCCGTGCATCCTTGCCTCCTCGGTCCGCTTCCGTGGACCGCGCCCCGCTCGAGAAGCTTCGAAATGGGCGTTCAAGGCCCTTGCATCGTTACCGCGCATCCGATTGATGCGGGTTGACTGTAGGGGGAGGGGGGATGGCTTCCTAGAAGCACCCCTGCTTCTTAGAAGGCGCTGGTCTTGTCAATAGGTGAAGGCCCACGACTTCTAAGAAGCAGCCTCCTTCTAAGAAGCCTTCCCCCCTCCCCCTACCCCCTTGTGCGCGCCGCCAACCTTTCCACATCCAACACAGTAAGGAAGGGAGCCCGCTCCGACTCGCTTCGAGGGGGCGCACAATCGCCAGCCTCCCCTCGGGGAACAAAAAATGACATAAGCACAAAAACTCGGAAGCCCACGCGGATTTTTCGGATCGGCGCTGGACCCCCCTCCCTGGCTCGCGGAGCGCGCCAGGGGCGGCGCCAGAGGCGCCGCCAGAGGGCCCCCGCGCCGATCTGAGGAGTCCGCGCGGACCTCCGTGTGTTTCTCGACCATCCTGTGGTTTGGGGTTTTTGCGTCTTCAAGGGACAACGGTCCGCGTCACTCGGGCCATTCTCAAACCCCCCCTTTGCTATCCCCTCCTTTCGCCCGACCCGAGTCACATTCCTTCCCTGCCGCTGCCCTCCCTCCCGCCTCCCGTTCCTGCCTCTGCCCTCCGCGTGCTTCTGCTTCGGCACACCCCCTCACACGCGTCGTGGCCCCATGGGGAGCTCTACAGGGGGCCCCAGTGGCTGCGTTCGCATGGCGCTACTGCGCCCACGTCGGCACACCCCTCCCACGATTGGTGGCACCACACGGAGCTCCGGCGAAGGCTCCAGTGGCTGCGTTCGCATGGCCGTGCCGCACCAATTTCGGCACACCCCTCACGCGTTCCCTTGCCTCATGCGGAGCTCCACCGAAGGCCCTCGTGGCTGCGTTCGCATGGCACCCCCGCGCTCGCACCCATGTCGGCACGTGGCCCCATGCGGAGCTCCAGAGGGGACCCCAGTGGCTGCGTTCGCATGGCACCCCCGCACCCATGTCGGCACACCCCTCCCACGATGGGTAGCCCCATACGGAGCTCCAGAGGGCCCAGTGGCTGCGTTCGCATGTCACCACCGCGCCCATTTCGGCACACCTCTCACACGTTTCGTGGCCCCAGAAGGAGCTCCACCGAAGGCCCCAGTGGATGCGTTCGCATGGCACCACCGCGCCCATTTTGGCGCACCCCTCACACGCTTCGTGGCCCCATAAGGAGCCCCACCGAAGGCCCCAATGGCGCCATTCGCATGGCCCTACTGCAGCCATGTCGGCACACCCCTTACACGAGTCGTGGCCCCCCTAGTAAGCTCAACCGAAGGCCCCAGTGGCTGCGTTCGCACGGCCCTACAACACCGGCACACGCCTCACGCGTGTCGTGGCTGCGTTCGCATGACGCTACCGTGCCCATCTCGGCACACGTGGCCATACGGAGCTCCACCATGGGCCCCATTGGCTGCGTTCGCCTGGCACCACGGCGCCCATGTCGACACAGGCACACCCCTCACACGCAGCGTGGCCCCACAGGGAGCCCCACTGAAAGCGGTACCCACAACGTGGCACTCACAATTTCATGTGGTTGGGTTCCTCGCGAGCATTCTTATGTATCGTCGTTGCTTATTCTTAAGTCGGGCCCGTCCCTCTACAGGAGGAATATGCAAAAACAGTCAACTGAGTATTGCTAATTTTTCGTCGAAAATCCCTATGTAGGGGGACACGCCCGACTTAAGCTTTTTCCCATATCCCCCTCCCCGCAGGCGCGTCGAATGCTCAGCCGTCGACCGCCTGGAGTCGCCAGCCCTGGCCGCTCCGAGTCGTCTTCCCTCCGCGCCAGCCTGCTCTCCCGTCCTCCTCCTCCTTCTCTCTCCTCCTATCCTCTCTCCTCCTCCTCCTCCTCCTCCTCCTCCTCCTCCTCCTCCTCCTCCTCCTCCTCCTCCTGCTCTTCTTCCTCCTCCTCCTCCTCCTCCTCCTCCTCCTCCTCCTCCTCCTCCTCCTCTCTTCCTCCTCCTCCTCCTCCTCCTCCTCCTCCTCCTCCTCCTCCTCCGCCTCCTCTCCTCCTCCTCCTCCTCCTCCTCCTCCTCCTCCTCGTGCAATCCAAGTCGTCACCCCTTCGTCGGTCGAGCTGTCTGCCTGGCACGCTGTTATGGGTGCGGCCAGGCTGCAGAAACTGTGTTACCATCGTCCTCCTCCTGCCTTCATCATAGAGAAAAAAGGAGGAGGAGGAAGAAGAACAGGAGGAGGAGGAGGAGGAGGAGGAGGAGGAGGAGGAAGAAGGACAGGAGGAGGAGGAGGAGGAGGAGGAGGAGGAGGAGAAGGAGGAGAAGGAGGAAAAGGAGGAGAAGGAGGAGGAGGAGAAAAACAGGAGGAGGAGGGGGAGGAGGAGGAGGAGGAGGAGGGGGAGGAGGAGGAGGAAGACGGTCGGAGGGCCGCGTTTCAGGGAAAGCCCACCTGCCCGCAGCTTCGAGGAGAATCGAGGCTTCGAGGATCGAGGGTTCCAAGATTGAGGACGACTGATGCGGATCGAGGCTTCGAGCAGGATCGAGGACCGCGGTGTTCGTACTATCTGCGGGGCTCACGGGGCCTCCACAGGCTCCCGGGGGCCCCCATGGGGCTCCCGGAGGCTCCTTGGGCCTCGGGAGAGAATAGGGTGAGAAGGAGAGACCCAATGCTCAGGCGACCACCAGTCTGAGATTGCCGCGCTGTCGAAGGGTTTCAAGATGACGCGCGTCGACCTGTTCTGGCACAAGGCCGAGAGGGTGAAGAACCAGTTCGTTCTCGAGGCTCACGTTGCCCCGCCGCCGCCCGGGCTTGAGCTCGTCCCCCCCACTCCGCCTCAAGCAGGATTTGTCTGGGCCCCCCAGATGGGGTCGGAGGAGATGGGTGCGGGCAGTACTTATATCCATATCCAGAGCGTCGTGGACTTTTTGGGAAGAGGTGCCGCAACGCCGAGGCGCACTGGATATGGATAAAATCAAGCCTCTTGGGGCCAGATTTTTACCCATATGCAGTGCGTCTACAGTTTCTGGGGAAGAGAGCCCAAGAATCCAAGACGCACTGGATGTGGATTGCCCGCAATGGGGTCGGAGAATTGCGCCGCATCGCCGATTCGTTGCCGATGCGGCTCGATGCGGAGCACGCCGACGTCGCCGATGCATCGCCGACGGCGCCGATGCCTCGCTGGGGCCGCGCCGATGCCTCGCCGGTGCCTCGCCGGTGCATCCCCGAGGCGTCGCCGATGCAGCGGCGATGCGGCGCGACCCTCCGGCCCCATCGGCTCCGACCACATGCAGGAGGCCTCGAAGTTGGCCTGCGGGAGCAGGTGGTGGGCTGGTTTTCCACCGCCACCACCATGGAGGGGGAGGGCTCCTCCTCCTCCTCCTCCTCCTCCTCCTCCTCCTCCTCCTTCTCGTATTCCTCCTCCTCCTCCTACTCCTCCTCCTCCTCCTCCTCCTCCTCCTCCTTCTCGTATGCCTCCTCCTCCTCGTATTCCTCCTTTTCTGTCTCCACCTCCTTCCCTCCTCCAACTTATACTATAGTGGTGGTGGTGGTGGAAAACAGGCCCATCAGCAGGGGGACACAAGGTGGGGGAGAGCTCGTCGGAGAGGGGGCACTCTCCAGGAGGCGGGGCCTGGCCTTCGGCGGCCGCCTCGCGCCTCTCTCTTCCTGCGGGCGGGGGGGGGGCGGAAGTGCTGAGTCGGGCGTGTCCCTCTACGGGAGGGCTATTCAAAAGTAGTCCAACAGTCCTCTGGGGACGATTGTTCGATTACTCCAGATTTCGTAATAAAAGGGAGGGGGTCTGGACCCTCCAAGACAAGCCATTTCAGACCTCCCCCGTGGGAGAACCCTCCAAAACATCGTCCCCTGACCCCCCAGGACCTCCAAGATAGCCTGGAAGAGACCCCCCCCGAAACGAGACCCCCTCCCTTGATTACGAGATCTGGAGTATTCCCGACCATCCTGTGGTGCTGGGTCCTCGTTTCTAAGAGACGGTTCCCACGTTCCTCGCTCCTCTCCTCTCCTCTCCTCTCCTCTCTTATCTTCCTCCTCCTCCCCCTCCTCCCTCCTCCCGTCACCCAGTCACTTTGGCACTCCCTTCACACGCTCCGTGGCCTCATAGGGAGCTCCACCGAAGGCCCCAGGGGGGGGGGGGGCGCATGCGGTCCGCCCCACCCAGTGCAGCGCTTCGTGGCCCTATAGAGAGCCTCACCGAAGGCCCCAGTGGGGGTGCCCGCATGCGTCCCCCCCACCCAGTGCAGCGCTTCGTGGCCACATAGGGCGCTCCACCGAAGGCCCCAGTGGGGGTGCCCGCATGCGTCCGCCATCCGTCGCCCCATCGGGAGCTTCACCGAAGACCCCTGTTGGCGTGCCCGCACGCGTCCGCCACGCCCAGTACAGCGCGTCGTGGTCCCACAGGGAGCTCCACCGAAGGCCCCAGTGAGGGTGCATGCGTCCCCCCACCCAGTACAGCGTTTCGTGGCGCCACCGAAGGTCCCAGTGCTACCACCCGCAGGCGTCCCCCCCACCCAGCGCTTCGTGGCCCCATTTGGAGCTCCACCGAAGGCCCAAGTGCTACCGCCCGCATGCGTCCCCCCCCCACCCCCACCCACCCAGTACAGCGTTTCGTTGCCCCATACGGAGCTCCACCGACGGCCCAAATGCTATCGCACGCATGCGTTCCCCCCCCCACCCAGTGCAGCGCTACGTCGCCCCATAGGGAGCCCCACCGAAGATTTCACAATTGCGGTATTCACAACTGCATATGGTTGGGTCCTTCGCCAGGATAATTGTGTTTCCCAACCGTCATGTGGTGTTGTGCCCTCGCGTTCCTCTCCTCTCTTCTCCTCTCCTCTTCTCTCCTCTCCTCTCTTCTCCTCTCCTCCTCCTCCTCCTCCTCCTCCTCCTCCTCCTCCTCCTCCTCCTCCTCCTCCTCCTCCTCCTCCTCCCCCTCCTCCCTCCTCCCGTCATCCCGTCACTTTGGCACACCCTTCACACGCTTCGTGGTCCCATACGGAGCTCCACCGAAGGCCCCAGTGGGGGTGCCCGCATGATGCGGTCCGCCCCACCCATTGCAGCGCTCCGTGGCCGCATGCGGAGCTCCACCGAAGGCCCCTGTGGGGGGGCCGACATGCGGCCCCCGCACCACAGGGAGCTCCACCGAAAGCCCTCGAGGGGGTGCCCGCGTGCGGTCGCGTGGCCCCATAGGGAGCTCCACCGAAGGCCCGAATGGGGGTGCCCGCATGCGGTCCCCCCGCCCAGTGCAGCGCTCCGTGGCCCCATATGGAGCTCCACCGAAGAAGACATTCACAATTGCGGCACTCACAACTGCATGTTGTTGGGTCCTTCGCCAGACTAATCATTTGTTTTTTACACACATACAGGCAGACAGACAGACAGACAGACAGACAGGCAGGCAGGCAGGCAGGCAGGCAGGCAGGCAGGCAGGCATACATACGTACATACATACATACATAGATACATTCATACATCCATGCATCCATGCATTCATACATCCATATATACATACATCCGTGCATACACACATATTTACATACTTACATACACACATACATACACCTCCTACATCTACACCTACCCATACACATGCACATGCACATACACATACACACACACATACATACATACATACATACATACATACATACATACATACATACATACATACATGCATGCATGCATGCATGCATGCATACGTACACACATGCATACATACATACACACATACATACATACATACGTACATACATATATACGCACATACATACATACATACATACATACATACATACATACATACATACATACATACATACATACATACATACATACATAGACACATACGTACATGCATCCATCCATCCATCCATCCATCCATCCATCCATCCATCCATCCATCCATCCATACATACACATCTACATGCATACATGCATGCATGCATGCATACATGCACACATGCATACATGCTCCCACGCATACCTTTTGCACATGCATGCGCATATGTGTTTGAATCTGTTTGGGGGCCTTTGCCAATCGTTCGTCCCAAAGAGGACGTGCCCGACCCCCAAGGGAAGCGGAGCGGCGGCGGCTCCGCGGACGGAGGCCGGCGGACGGCAGGCGGAAGCGGGCGAGGCCGGCGGCGGCCTGGGCGGAGGGCGGCGGGGAGGAGGAGGAGGAGGAATGAGGAGGAGGAGGAGGAGGAAGAGGAGGAGGAGGAGGAATCAGGAGGAGGAGGAGGCGGAAAGGGCAGCGTCGTCAGGAAGTGTGTATGGATTCCCAGAGGAGGAAACCCAGACATGATCGCGTCGTAAACATCATCAGGATGGCAAGTTCTTCGATGTTTTCGGCCCCCAGGGGGTCCTCGCCGGGCCCCCGGAGCGTCAAAGAGTGAGTTGGGATGAAAAACCGGCCCCGGGGAAAGGGTCTGGACTTCCGGGGACGCCGTCTTGAAAAAATAAGGACGTCACATGTCTGGGAAGATTCCCATACCGCTAATTACCCTTCCCTCGTTTTCCCATTTTTGGGCCTCCTGGGAGGCCCTCGTCGCCACCGCTGGATTCGCTTCGAAGTCCTGGTCAGAACGCACCCAGGGAGAGGTCCGGGGAGTAGCGTTATCGTCAGTGTTTCCGAAGTCGGCTATTTGGGCTTCCAGGTAGGGGCAAGCAGGGGGAGGAGAACAGTCAAATGCTTCTCACGCCCTGTCACCCTCGGCAAGGGGGCGCCAGCGGAATTTCGCGCAGTGGGACCAGCTCGTGGAGAGTCTGCAGAGGAACGGCGTGCAGCCTATGTTCATCCTCTGCTACGGCAACCCGCTGTACGGCTGCCCAGACCATCCCAGGACCCCTTTCTGCCAGCACAAGTTCGCCAACTACGCACAGCAAGCGATGACACACTTCAAGGGCAAAGGCATAATCTGGGAGCTGTACAACGAACCGAACGGGTTCTGGGCGCAATATGGAAAGCTCAAGGAAGAAGCCAGGGTAGAATATACTGCGTTAGCTTCCAAAGTCTTGCATCGTGTCCGATCTGACCCGCAAATCCGCGACGAGATCGTCATTGGGCCTGCCACCTCAGGTCTCGACATAGATTTCATCATGGTTTGTGTCCACCATGGGCTCATGAAGCTTTCAAGGTGCTTGCGCAGTTACGCTGGCCCCACAGTTATTGGAGTCGAGCGAAGTGTAAGCTGCAGGGGGTGCCTAGTTTAGGTAGAGCAGAACAGATGAGCACGGAGGAGGAGGAGGAGGAGGAGGAGGAGGAGGAGGAGGAGGAAGGCCAGACGGAGTAGGGTGGCAAAGGGGAGGGGGATGGGGAGGGGGCGGTGGCGGTCGGGGGCACGAAGCGGGCTTGAAAGCAGGAGTGCGCCCTCGCTGCCCCAGAGAGAATTCTTGGGGCCACCTTGGGATTGTAAGTATCGGCTTGGCCGTCGGATCCCTCCTCCCCCTTCTCCTCCTCCTCCTCCTCCTCCTCCTCCTCCTCCTCCTCCTCCTCCTCCTCCTCCTCCTCCTCCTACTGCCCTGGGACTTTTCTTTGGCGAACAGCGGGTCGACACTCGGCCCCGCATCAAATGTCGACGCCCTCGGCGTCCCTCGGCCCCTCTGGAGCCCAGGGAGGAATCGGTTCACCTGCGCCATGTTTTTACCCAGGTCCCCCATCGCAGCATTTGGGGATGCGATTTTTGTAGAAAGGGCTCAAAGCTGGAAAGGACCCGTCGTCGTCTCTCTGAGCTTGCCTGCCCTGCTCGTTTGCGTGCTGCCGCCGCCATCCTTCGGCACCCCTCCACTGTCACCCCTCCTGGTCACGCTGCGCGCGCCCAGGCTGACAATGAAGGGCAGATGCCGACGAATGAGGGCAGCAGCTTCGGTGCTGCTGTGCGACCGCGCTCCCCCTCGGACTCATTTCGATCGGTGCGCCCTCGGACGGAGTCCCCCACGCGTGGCCAGGTGTGTGACCAAGGGGAGGCGGATCCCCCCCCTCCGTCCTCGGGCCTGGGTAGCCCTTCCTTGCCTCGCCCTCGTTGCCCCTCCCCTGGCTTTGAAAGGCACGTCAGGCCACGTGTGGGCTTCGAGCCCGTCGCTGCTGCCTGGGATGGTGCTGCGAGTGTCCAGGCCGAAGCCACTGCCAGGGTTCTTTCTTTTCCAGAGCGCTCGGGGCCCACCTTCCTCCCCGACAAGTGGAGGCGGATCGGCTCCAAGCGCCCAAGTCGGCCCTCGCTGGCCGACACGACAGTACCAGCCGAGCCTATGCCAGGAGCGGGCCCCGTTCCTTCCACGGCCGCTCGCGGCCACCGACTCTGGGTTTCCTCGGGCCATGTTTGCCAGTGCGGTTCCTGTGGGGCTTTTACGACGGGCGCGGCTGGTCACCTCCTAATTGATTGCCCATCGGGAAGCACGCCCCGCCTGTCAGAACGTGCGGTGCGCAACCGACGCCTTTTCATGCAAGGTTTTCATCCTGCGGATGAAGGAATGGAGGGCTCACGTCGAGTTCCCGCACCTCGTCCGCTTCTTGTCTCAGACCCTGAGACCCATTGGGTCAGGCTCCACGGGAGCCCACCTTCTCACCCAGGCTGCGGGGCTTAACCCCCGTATCTTTGTCTGTGTGGCTGGTACCCGAGATCCTCTTGGTGGGGTCCCAGCCTCCTCACAGGCCAGCCAGGCTGCCAGCAGCTTGGCGCCCTTGGTGGGCGCTCGTGCACAGCGCGACGCTGCCCTCGACAGTGCCATATCCTCCTCCGTCTGGCGGGGTTTGTGGGCCTCCGTTCGGTTCGGCTGGCCACGGTCTGCTGGGGGCGTTGTGGGGCCTGGAGGCCAGTCGGGCGCGAGACAGCTTGAAAGGTACTGCCCAGGTGCCCGCGCCAGGTTCCGCCAGCGCGGCACACTGTGCGCCTCTCTGCCTCGCCACAGTGCCAGCGCAGCGCACGATGCGCGCGTCTGCCTCGGGTCCAGACAGCGTTGTGTGTTGCTGCTGCTGCTCCAGCTGTGACCGCTGCGCCAGGACGCTCTGCGGGTGCCTTAGAGCAGCTCTGGTGCCGTCCTGGACGCCACCTGAGAAGAGGAGGGGGAGGAGCAGGAGGAGGAGGAGGAGGAAAAAGGAGGAGGAGGAGAAGGAGGACGAGGAGGAAGAGGAGCTGTTGGGGCTTGTGCGGGCCCATCTCCAGGCCTTCCTGGTGAGTCTCACCGCCATGCGGGGGCTTTTGGGGAACTATTGCTGCGATCCTGGGCTCTTTGGAGCCGCTCGGGGGCCTTGCAATCGCGAGTAGGAGGAGTTGTCATCTCTTCCGCCCGTGGCGGCAGGGCGGCGGAAGGTCGGTGAAAGTAAACCGATGCCGCCTCCGCCAGCAGAAGCCGGCAGAAGGTTGGCGGAAGGCGGCGGAGGTAGAAGATGCGCCCCCAAGAGATGAAAACGTTTTTGGGTTCAGGGTTTCCGAAATCGCCCATATATGATCCCGGGCTCCAGGCCCACGGCCCCCCCCCCCCAGATGGCATGGTCCCAGGATTCCTCGGGCCCCCCCCCTCCCCCCCAGATGGGATGTGGTGGGGACGACGACGACGACGACGACGACGACGACGACGACGACGACGACGACGAGGGCTGGTTGGCAGTTTCTGTCTGTTTATCCTGGGCCGTTCGGCGACGTCTGGAAGCGGCACGCCGACCACGCACCTCTCAGTGATCCGGTGCGAGGGCTTCCTACTATTCGCACCACGCCTCCCCATCCTCCACCTCCCCCTCCTCCTCCTCCTCCTCCTCCTCCTCCTCCTCCTCCTCCTCCTCCTCCTCCTCCTCCTCCTCCTCCTCCTCCTCCTCCCTTCCCTCCGCCTCCTCCTCCTCCCTCCTCCCCTCCTCCTCCTCCTCTCCTCCTCCTCCTCCTCTCCTCCTCCTCCTCCTCCTCCTCCTCCTCCTCCTCCTTCTCCTCCTCCTCCCTCCTCCTCCTCCTCCTCCTCCTCCCTCCTCCTCCTCCTCCTCCTCCTCCTCCTCCTCCTCCTCCTCCCCTCCCCCTTCCCCTCCCCCCCCCTTCTCCTCCTCCCCTCCTCCTCCTCCTTCTCCTCCTCCTCCTCCTCCTCCTCCTCCTCCTCCTCCTCTCCTCCTCCTCCTCCTCCTCCTCCTCCTCCTCCTCCACGCCTCCTCCTCCTCCACGCCTCGATTCTTCCTGGAACACCGCGGCGCGATGCAGAAGGCGCCGCGTGTGCGCTGTCCAAGGGGCACGGCCGGGCGTGGTTCACGGGCCACGCTGTCGGGGCGTGTATCAGGCAGAGCGCCCGCTTCGGGAAGTGGCCGCGAGTCGTTTTCCTGGCCCCGCGATCACCGCGATGCACCAGGAATTGTGTGCTTCGGATTCCCATGGAGGTGTCGAGCATTCTAGGCCTCCCAGATGGGGTCGGAGTAGATGGGGTCGGAGGATCGCGCCGCATCGCCGATGCATCGGCGATGCGGCTCGACGCGCAGCCCGACTTGCTTCACGTCGACGTCGCCGAGGCCTCGGCAACGTCGACGATGCATCGCCGATGCATCGGCGATGCGGCGTGTCGGGGGCCTCCCACGGCGGGGTCTCGGCCTCGGCTTAAGTCGGGCGTGTCCCTCTACAGGGGCGATGTTTGACGATTTTTTATCAAAAATATTTCGAAAACAAATCAAAGCCTAGTTCAAAAACGTGTGTTTTTACAGGGACAGTTGTCCCTCCACTTGTTCAAAAATAGTTTGAACATAGTCTGGGGACGATTTATCATACTACTATTTTTGAGCATTTGGGGGGTATGTTTGGTGTGTATGTTTGGCTTTTCGCCCAAAGCCCCCCTGTAGGGGGGCACGCCCGACTTAGGCCTCGACGGCGTCGCGGCCCCGATCGGGCTCGCGCTTGCGGAGCTGCCGAGTCGAAGGCCCGTATATCGGGAAGCAGACTTAGGTCGGGCCTGCCCCCCTACAGGGGGATTTCCGACGACAAAAATAAATAACAAAAACGCACAACATGATGCAGCAATAATGCAAAAGTAGTCTGGGTATTTCTGTTTTGGGTATTGCTTGACCTTTTTGGAGCATTTATGGCGTATGTTTTATTATTCGTCGAAATCCCCCTGTAGGGGGACACGCCCGACATAAGAGTAGAAGGCCCGTATCGGGAAGTAACGTGTGCCTTCCCAGAACCCCGCGACCAACGCGATGTCCCAGCCCAGACATAGTGCGCAGGCCTCCCATGGGGGTGCCGAACTGTTCGCTCCCAAACCCTGGGGGTGAATCGCTCAGGCAGAACGCCCATTCGCGGAAGTGAACGCGTCTCTTTCGAGCAACCCTTGATGTCTGCGGTGTAGAGGACATCGCATCTGGGCTTCCCGCGGGAATATAGAGCAAGGGTATATCAAGGGCCCGTCGCGCCCAGATTGTTGGGATCTCCCAGGTAGAACGCCAGTTCAGGCAAATCGTCGATGTTTGTCTCGTCGCTTCGCTGCGCCAGTCTGGTCCAATGCCGACTGCGGACGCTAGTTTTCAGCTTCTAACACCAAGAGCCGACGGTCGTGCTGACTGTGTTCATGCCACTGGCCGTTTCAGAGCACTGGCACATTCTTTTTCTGTATGATCTACCACTCGCATTCAACTTGTTCTGCGTTCGTAGTCATTCGCGCTCAGACTCATTCGCATTGGGTGTCGGGGCTCAGACTCTGATGTCTCCGAAACCATATCGAGTACAGTCGGGGCGCTGGAGAAGGAACCCTTTTCGTTGGGGAGGGGCTCGGTGTTCCTTGATTGTTTTACAGTTTGCCTTGGGTTGTCCTTAGGTTTCCCATGGGGAATCGAAGTTTAACGTATGGGACAAGGGGGCCTCGTTCCTTATTTAGAGCTCCTTAGGTCAAGGCCCCGACTGTATTTGTTGCAGCCTCTTTGCTCTCAGGCGTGTGTCAGGCCCTTCCTGCGCCGGCATGGAGGGCATCTGTAGCACCTCGGAGGCCGGCTTCGGACGCTCGGAGGGCCAGGGAGGTGCTTTGAGGAGCTTCTAGGCACTAAAGCCTTGGTGGGCCCCGGAAACTGCAGGGCCGTTTTTTCACCGTTTTCCAAAAAAGTGTCCCTTGAAAATGGAAACGGCCAAAAAACGGCGACCGGAAACGGCAAGAAAACGGCTCCAGGAGTGGAACCGGAGCCGGAACCGGTCCAAAAACGGCGACGGAACCGGAAAAAAAACGGCGTCGGAACCGGCGAAAAAACGGCAAAACGGAACCGGTAAAAAAACGGCCTTGTCGTTTCCAGGGCCCACTAAGCTTTAAGCCCCACCACACATTGTCCCACCCTTTCAAGCGGAAGTCGCGGGGAAGGGTGACAGGGGTTGGGGGCAGCCAAGCAGCTCGTGTGCCGCCTTGTCACCCTTGGCAAGCAAGGGTCAGCAGAGTTCGACGGCATCTCCGCGCACCCGTACCGAAGGGCGATCCCCGAGGACGTGATGGGCTCGTGGTCGCAGCTGAGGCAGAGGCTCAGTCGCCACCCAGAAACGTCTGGGATGCCCCTGATCAGCAGCGAGTGGGGGTGGGCCACCTGTTGGCAGGGCAAGCAGCCCAAGGCGTGCCCTGCGCGCGGCGCCGGCACGGGCGACCTCATCACGGGGCTCGAGCAGGCCACGAGGCTGGCGCGCCAGTGGCTGATCCACGACAGGACGGGCATCTCGTTCAGCATCTGGTACGACTGGAAGAACGACGGGGACAGCGGGATGAACGCGGAGCACAATTTCGGCGCCACGCAGAACCATGCTGACTTCTCGCACAGCTGGCACACGTTCGCCAAGCCTGCGTATCCAGTGGCCTTGGGCGAACGCCGCCAGCGCAGCGCTCGGTGTGGCAACCCTCACAGGTTCGATCGGGAGGCCGTTGCATGTAGCATGTTTGTTCGTTGTTGTTCTCTCCGTTGTTGTTGTTTTCTCTCTTTCTCTTTCTCTTTCTCTTTCTCTCTCTCTCTCTCTCTCTAGAGAGAGAGAGAGAGAGAGAGAGACGAAGAAGAATACTTGTACTGTAAAGGTCTATGGCTGTTTCCGCCGACCCTGAAAAGGGATCAGCAACAGCCGGGAGGTGGCGGGAGAGGAGGAGGCCTCTCTCAGGGGCTTTTTGGCCGTCTCGGGAAGCCTTTTGGGGGGCTATCTTGGGAGGCTGCTGGTGTTCAGGGGCACTTTGGGGGCGAAGGCTTCGACATGTGAGGTAGTGTTCCTGCTCTTGGGCCCGTCTTGGGCCGTCTGGGGGTCTCTTTGGCCATCGAGGGGCTGTCTTGGGGAGTCCTGGACCGGAGCCCCCAAGATATCCTGGCATTGTCAGTTGGGCAAGTCCGAGGGGGGTGCGCAGGAAGCTCACAGGGAACGCGGCGTCCAACGGCGCGGTGGTGTTCGCAGGGGCACGCCAGTGTTCGCAAGCACGGTGGTGTTCGCAGGGGCTGCGATTCCCGTATATTATGGTGAGGTGCTCTCCCGCTTTGCGGTACTGCCCGCACGTATGGGGCGGCGGTGTTTGGAACCGAACTGTTCGTAGACGTTACAGTGTTCGTGCCCGTGCAGCGTTCAGGGGGCGCCGTAGCGCTCATGGGGGCGATGCCGCTCGCAAGCCGCCTGGAGCCGTCAACCAAATAGCTGGTCGGCTAGACGGCGCTTCGATTGAGGTTGCATGTGAGAGTATGACATGAAGCTTCTGTTCATGGAAGCACCCATCTGTGACCCATCATGGCGACTCACCCATCTGCGACAGTTCATGGCGACTCACCCGTTGCTGAGAGGTCCCGCTTCTGCTGACACTGAGTTTTTTCCTGGTTATCCCAATTCTCGTCCTCGCTACCGTCGTCCACCTTCCCTTGCTCTTCCTTCATTCTGGCTGCAGCAGTCGCGTGCCCTACGCATCGGTCGACCGCGCTGGCTGGAGCTCGAGGGGCAGGAGGAGCTCTGGCGCCCGCCGCGGCGGCCTCCCAGGTGGAGGCGGTTGTGCGCGCTGCGATCCTGGCCACTGGCGCCGCGGCGCGCGGCTGCGGCCGCGGCGCGCTCGCGGGTCTCGGCAGCACTCTTCGCGCTGTCGGGGCTTGCCGAGCCGTCTGCTGCCGAGCCTGCCCCCCCGGGAGGCTGGGCCCACTCCTGCGTGGCCCCCCGGGGCCGCCGCGGCGCGGGCGCGGAGGCTGCCGGCGGCGCCCTGCGGAGCGGCGCGGCGCCGCTCCGCCGCCGACGCCTGGCGCCGCCGCGGCGGGCCGCGGCGCAGCGCCGCCGCCAGCGCCGCGCGGAGCGGCGGGCGCTCGCGGGCGGCGCGCGGGCGCCCGGGGCTGGCGGGGAGGCGGGCCCTGCCCCTCCGCCCGCGGCGGGCGCCGTGGAGGCTGCCGCCGCCAGTTCCTCGGCGTCTTCTGATCCCGACAACGAGTTCGCTGGCGAGTTCCGCGTGGCTGCTGGCGCTGCCGCGGGCGCGGCGCCGTCGGCGGGTGGGCGCGGCCTCGGCATCGGTGATCCCGCTGCACGGCGACCTCGGGAAGCTCGACGTTCGCGAGCGCGTGCTTCTCGCGCTCGCGCGGTCGGAGTCGGCGAGTTCAGGGGCGGCGGACCTCGTGGCGGACTGTCGGCGGCGGCTGGCGGCGTCAGGTGATCAGCGGGCGCCTTGGGCTGGGTAAGCCCGCCTCCCTCCTGAAGGAGGTACTGCTGCTGTTGATCCTCCTCGTCGCGGTTCTGGAGGCGTCCTTCATGGATGTGTTCGGCGAGATCCAAGAGGTTCATTGCGCGGTCGGGGGGCCCAGCTCAGGTCCAGCACTGGCCCCCCGCTGACGCGTGCAGTGCTTCGGTCGCTGATGTTGAAGATTACGCTGTTCCTCTCTCCCCTCGTCGATGTCCAACTCCTCATCGTCCTCTTCCGCGCTGCTATCTTCTCGTGGCGTCTACAGACGAGACGGCTCGGCAACCCGCCGAACAGAATATCGAGGGGGAGTCGCCAGACCCCATGGCGTCCACGGGCGCTGCGGCGCACGCGCGCTGCCGCGACGGCTGCGGCGGACAGACACAATGTTTCGCACGCGGGCATGGAGGTGCACATAGACAGCGCGGTGTACGCAGGCGCTTTGGCCCTGGAGTGGGGACGCCGTACGCTGGGCCTGAAAAGTCAAGAGTCGTAGAGATGTTCGCCAGCGTGGGCCCCAAACAGTGACGTCTTGCAAACTTCGCGGCGCAGCTTAAGTGGCGCAATCAACGCGGTAGATCTACGTGGTGCAACCCATGCGGTGAGATCTGCAGGATGGCCCCGGTTCGGTTCGGTTCGGCCCGGGTCGGCGCGCCTTCGGGTCGGTTCGGCTGGTCCAGTTCCGATCACCGTCGGGTCCGGTTCGGCCGGTCTGGTTCGAGCCAACCGGCCTGTCTGGCTCGGCCAGTCCAGTTCGGCAGCCTGGTTCGGCTGGTTCGGCCCGGTTCGGCTGGTTCGGTTCGGCCGAGGGTTTCTGGTTCGGCCAGTTCGGTTCGGCCAGTTCGGTTCGAAAATTGCCGCGGGGACGCAAATTCGACGCGGGAAGCCACCCCCCCGCCGCGACTCGATTACGATTCGATTCGAATGCCGTTCCAGTGCAAGGCACACGACGGTGCGACGTGATTTCCGAATTGGTTGGCGCATGCAACGGGAGGAGGAGGAGAATGGGGAGGAGGATGAGGAGGAGGCGGAGAAGGACGAGGATGAGGAGGAGGAGGAAGAGGAGGAGGAGGAGGAAGAGGAGGAGGAGGAGGAAAAGGAGTAGCATGAGGACGAGGAGTAGCATGAGGACGAGGAGGAGGAGGAGGAGGAGGAGGAAGAGGAGGAGGAGGAGGAGGAGGAGGGGGAGGGGGAGGAAGAGGAGCAGATGGGGGGAAGGACACACACACACACACACACACACACACACACACACGCACACGCACACGCACACGCACACGCACACGCACACGCACACGCACACGCACGATTCAGGGGGCGAAGAACGGTATAACATCGTGTTGATCCGCCGTCGGGTACGCCTGCCCCCCAGGCGGTTGCAAAGTTTATACCCACACGGTGGCACGTCGGGGCATACATTTTCCAGCTGCCCAGGGACAGGCGCCCCCGACGGCGGAAAAGTTTATTTTATACCGCTCTTCGCCCGCTAAGCGATGGTGCACGCAGGCGCTGGGCGCTGCAGTGCCAACGGCTGATGTTGTGTGCACGGGTCGTGTTGTAAGCAGGCGTTGTGGCGCATTCACAGTAGCAGGTGTGGTGTACAAGAGCGTCGTGGTGTACGCAATCACTGTTGTGTGCACCGGCGCTGTGGTGTACACAGGCCCTGTGGTGTAAAGCATTGCTGTGAACACGCGCACTGGTGTGCACCGGCGCTGTGGTGCACACAGATGCAGTTGCATCATTAGATGTGGTGTACGCAGGCATTGTGTGTGGTGTGCACGCGCTTCGTGGTGCGCGCAGGCGCTACGTCTGTTGTTCGTGGCTACTTCCAGCAAGCCCCCACGCTGTGCCTGCCTATTGTTTCCAGAGCCTCACCTGCATGCTGACGCTATCTCTCAATACCTAGTCCTTGGCATTCCCGGACGGCGGCGGCACAGTCGCAGCATCAGCAGCAACCTCTTCGAAACACTAACAGCATACTTTTCAGCCACTGCAGGGGTGCGCACGGGCACACGCGTGGCTCCCCAAAGCGAAGAGGTCAGGTCATCGGTTCGCGCCCCCCTCTCCCCGGATAGCTTGGGGCATCCCCGTCAAATGCAAAAACGCGATTCGGAAAAGGCCTCGGCGTGGAAGCACCGACGCCAGCGGGAGCCGGCAGAAGCAAATCGGGGGTTGCTCCGTCGGCAGAAGCCTGCGGAAGTAAAGGAGTGTGTTCCGAGAAAGGTCACGGGGGGGATTCAGAGTTTTCAGACCGTTGTGAAGTCGTGTGACCTCGTTGAAGTGGAGGGTGAGCCTCTTTCGGGGATCAGAGTTCGACTAGTTGTGGCCTCGTTGAAGTTTGGAGGGTGAGCCTCTTTCGGAGCGCCGTGTGGGGCAGTCTTTGACGGCAGTGGGGACGTTTAGTGGGCGAATGTTGGCCGCTTTGGGTTGGTCCCATGCCGTCTTGGGGTGTTGGGGCGGTCTTCTGTCATCGCGGGGCTGTTTTTAGGGGTCCTTGTGCCATCTTGGGGCCGCTTGATGCCCGTGGGGACTGCTTGAAGGGCTGTTGGACGAACACCACAGCCTCTTGCGGTTTGCCGGGGCGAGAGAAAAATAGGCGACAAAGGTGACAGAGCACATTCAGAGGCCCTCGATGTGCAATTTGCCTCTCGGGGGTGTCGTGCGTTCCCTCTTCTTGCGGTGTGGCTTCGTGTGAGAGCTTCTGGGCACCTCTCGAGGCAGTCTTAGGTGACGTTTTGAGGCTGCCCAGGAAGCCATTTTGGGGCAACTCCGAGGCGTTGGTGACTGCTCTGGTGGTGTCGGAGCTCTATGGTAGCTTCGGAAGTTTTTGGGGTAAGGGGAGGGGGCTTGCGAAAAATGCAGAGAACCAGCAAGGCAGCACAGGCACTTTCGCGCGCTCCAGACGGCTACGGGGCATAGTGGCGGATCTAGCAGCGATGACGCTTCAGACCTGGCTCGGCAATCTCTCCTACGTAGGGGACGAGTGCAAGAAAATGGGAAATCAAGGTGTATTCTGCCTTAGGTACCGGCGCCACGACGACCCGAGCGGCGAGTACGACAGGTACGCCGTGTGGTCGACGCATGGCAAATCAATCAAGCAGGTGACAATTAACCCGCCCCGGTGCATGAGGTTCATTGGCATGACGGGAAACAGTGTACCCAGCAACCAGTTGCACTATTGCCCAAACGGCAAATCCACAATCAGCATGCCCGTGACTTCATCCCCGGTGTACCTCGTCCCGGAGGACGACATGCCAGAGGAGGACATCCCCACGACAACGACCACAGAAGCGTTGCCCACGACCACGGTGGTGACCACGGCGTCGCCCACGGTGGCGCCCACTGCGGCGCCAGGCACAGCGGCGCCCACGCAGGCGCCCACGGCCGCACCGCCTACGGAGGGGCCCACTGCGATGCCGACAGCAATGCCCACTGCGATGCCGGCGCCCACGCAGGCGCCGACCCCGACGCCGACCCTGCCGCCCACGAAGATGGCGGTCATTCGGTTCTTGAAGTCGAGCGCGGCCACCGACCTGCGCGCCGACCGCGTGGCCTGGCTGCAGACCATGGGCAGTCGCAGGTGGTCGGCGGCGACGCCGGGAGGAGCGGGGCGGGGGGCGGGGGCCGTCCAAGGAGGCAGGGCGCCTTCTCGGAAGGGCTCGGAGACTTCTCGGAAGGTTTTAGGGTTTCGGGTTTAGGGTCCACTAGCCCAAACTCGCAGCCTGTTGGACGTGTCCCACCCACCCATGACCCAAGACATATTGATCTTAAAACGACGACGACGTTGACGATATACGATACCGATTACGGCGACGACGATACTGATCTCAAAACGACGACGACGACGACGACGACAACCAACGACGACGACACAGTCGCGCAAAGTCTTCTGAGAAACGCCCCCCCTGCCTTCGGTCGAGGGCCGCCGTCCCGCCCCAGGCCCTCCCCCCCCCTGGCGCGGCGCCGCCCAGGTGGGGCGTGGGCGTGGACGTTGGCACCTTCGAGCCGGGGGAGGAGGCCGCCGGGGAGAGACCAGATGAGGAGGAGGCCATGATGACGAGACGCTCCAATCAGGAGGAGAAAAAGCACACAGACACAATTAATCGTCGATTCCCCAGAAATATGGGAAAATATGGGCAGTGGGGGGAAAGACAGAAACCCAGAAAATATGGGAAAATATTGGGAATCCTTTTATTGCGAAGGCCTTACGGGTGGTGCCGCCGACCCTGAAGACGAAGCTGTCTGTGACGCCGTGAAGGCCGAAACGTCGTATATGCTAGAAATGTAAGTTCCCGATGGAAAAGTCATGAGTGTGGCCTCTTAGGCCCTTCTTGGGGGTGCTCTTGGAGGGGGCCTGGGACGTCTTGGAGGCTTCTTGGACGGTCTTGGGGCTATCTTGGGCGTCTTCGGCCGATCTTTGGGCGACTCGGGGCACTCTTGGGCCGTCGCCGGGGCCATCTTGGGCATTTGGACCTCATTTGGAGTGTTTTCGAGGTTTCGAGGCCGCCCTAGGAAAAACGAATCTGCCCCCCCCCCCCCCCCCACCCCGCCCGGGACCCCTCCCCCCCTCCTGGGGAAGGGATCAAAGGGAAGGGGCTTCCCTTCGAATCGACAACGGCATGACGGCAGGAGGGTACGGCCCAAAAAGAAAAAAGGGGGAAGGAAGAAGGGGGGGCGGCGAGGAACGGACGAGGAAGCCCCTCGCACACGCCGACAGGGTCGGCGGAGTTGTGTGTATTTATTTGTGTGTCCCAGGGCCCCTTCATCCAAAGTTTCCAGGGTTTCCCAGGGTTCCTGCTGTTCCACACCGGCTGCAGAAGTGGTGGCCGCCAGATGCTCCGGAAATCCTGGAATGTTTCCAGCGCCAGCCCCACAGTCGGCCCGTATCATAAGGATGCGCGGTAAGGATGCACCGGCCTTGGACGCCCACTTCGACGCTTTTCGAGCGGGGTGCGGCCAACGACGGAAGAGGAGGAGGAGGAGGAGGAGGAGGAGGAGGAGGAGGAGGAGGAGGATCGAGGAGGATCGAGGAGGATCGAGGAGGGTCGAGGAGGGTCGAGGACGGTCGAGGAGGAGGAGGAAGAGGAGGAGGAGGAGGAGGAGCGCTTTCGAGGCAAGGATGCAAGGGTGCCCTTGGGAAGGCTGCCCACTCTTCCTGTGCGGGTCGACTGCATCGTGGCAGCCGTCCCGTCCTGCGGGAGGCGCCCACGCCGGGCGAACGCAGGGCCCACCCCCGGGGGCCCTGTGCCAGACCTCCTCCTCCTCCTCCTCCTCCTCCTCCTCCTCATCCTCCTCCCAGCCCTCCTTCTCCTCCTCCTCCTCCTCCTCCTCGTCCTCCTCCTCCCACCCTCTCCTCCTCCCAGCCCTCCTCCTCCATGCTCCTCCTCCTCCTCCCCCTCCTCCTCCTCCTCCTCCTCCTCCTCCTCCTCCCTCCTCCTCCTCCTCCTCCTCCTCCTCTCCTACCAGCCCTCCTCCTCTCCTCCAGCCCTCCTCCTCCTCCCAGCCTACCAGCCTCCTCCTCCTCCTCCAGCCCTCCTTCTCCTCCTCCTCCTCCTCCTCCTCCTCCTCCTCCTCCTCCTCCTCCTCCTCCTCCTCCCAGGCACGGCCGGCAGAGCCTGGCTGGGCTTCCCGCGTCGTCGCTTGCGGGATGCTGCCCCCAGGGCGGGCACGCGCTGCTACACGGGAGGAACATGCCGAGAGCAGTCAACGCATGCTCTGGGGTCGATGCTCCTAAAGCGACCCGAAGATCGGGACAAAATCGGATCGGGATAACTCGAAATCTCTGAGAATCGGCGGGTTTGGAGGATGTATTGGGCGCCGCGGCCGCTCCAGAGCGTTCCGGAACGCTCTGAGAGCGCTCCGGAACGCTCTGGAGCGATTTATCCCGATCCCAGCCCTCTTTTACATGGCTTGACTATTTATTTCTCTACGGTTCCTCAAGTCCGCCTGTGGGAGGACACGCCCGACCTGGTGCCAGGCGCCAGCTCGGCGATGGCGCGGCCTGCGTGCGCGGAGGACAGCGCGTGGCCTCCCGCCTGGGAGCCGCTGCTCCGAGGCGGAGACAGATCCGCCGACGCCGCTCACTACCCGCCAGACCACCCCAGCCCAACCCGAAGGCTTATGATGTTCCAACCTACTTCTAGCCTTGCTCACCAGAAAGAATTTCGAGCACCAAGAAGGTACCGAGACGGGAGGGTGTTCTCGTGCCGGGCCTTGGGAGGCGATACTCGCTCGGCATTGTCGCGATACGCTTCTGGGTGCTCGAAATGATTTCTGGGATGGGGTCCTTAAGTACGATGGGAGCAACGTGACCGAAGGCCTCAATTTGCCCTCCATTTCTAGTGGGGGGGGTCGGGGAACATCGAAAAAACACATGGAGCCCATACCCCCCCCCTACCCGAAATTCGGGTCTTCGGGTTGGGTTGGGGTGGTCTGGTAGGTAGTCAGCCGCCTGGGGGATCAATCATGGGGGGCCTCGGCAGACGGTGGATGTAGACATGGATCTGGATCTGGGCGCTGATGTGAACGCATGTGTACGTCTACACACATTCGGGCCCCTATGGGGCCCAAAGCTGTCCTCACCCTCCGCCCCCGCGGGTCCCCGAACGCGGCTTCTCCAGACGGTGGACATGGACAGACCCTCGCCTCGCAGGTGTGCCTCGAGATCTCGGGGCCCAGGAGTGGGCCTTATATCCATGGAACAGACAGAAGGCTGGCGCCCTCTCGGAAGCAGCCTCCTCCCAAGAGGCCCCGCCCCTCCCTCCCGCCCCCTCTGCGTGAGCCGCCAACATCTCCCAGCTCACGAGCGGCGAGCAGATCCGCATCCGCGCCCTCGCGGTCTGGAGCGCGCTCCCGCGGATGCGCGGTCGCACGGGTCAGCGTTCCGCGCGGGGCACCCGCGGAGAGAATGCCCCGCTGCCCTGGCGCTCTCTCCTCGGCGTTTCGGCCTCCGGGGCCCCTTACTGGGCCAAGGGGGCCACCAGAGGCGGAGCAGGGACGAGGAACTGCACCCAGGAATGCTGAGAAGCACCAGTCTCAAGCATCTAGATGCCTGACATCGGTCGGCTCCCAGAGTTGCGGCCAAATGACTATTTGCACTCTTTCCTTTCTTATGAGAGGCGGTGTTGGATTTCTGTACCTGCTTCGAGCTATAGGCAATCTAGGGAGCTGGGGCCGGGGCTTCCAGGGCCCCGCGCCGACGGGGTCTCGTCGTCGCATGTCTTGGTGGCCAGGCGCCTTGGCATCGCTCGGACGTGTGCATTTTTCCGTCGGCGAGGACCATCGAGGAGCATCCTTGATCATTTTGCGAAAAAGCCACGCACGACACCAAAAAAAACACTGGGAATGGACGTCCGAGCGATGGCCAGGCGCAGGCGGAGCGTCCAGCAGGTGCTGTCGCCGGCGCGGCACGCGGCAGAGCCGCTCTGTCCTTATGTCGGGCCTGTCCCTCTACTGGGTGATTTTGGACGAAGAATAAAACATATTCCAACAAATGCTTAAAAGATGCCCTAAAATATTCAAAACATAGTCCCCAGACTATTTTCTACTATTTTTGAATATTCCCCCTATAGAGGGACAGGCTCGACTTAACTCTGTCCTCGGGTGTGGGGGGGGGTCGGCGTCTCGGAGACGGCGCGCAGGCTTCGGCCAGCTCCCGGGGCACCGGGAGATCCTCGCGCTCGACCCCCTCAGTGGAGGGAAAGGTACCGTTAAGTCTGGCCTGTCCCTCTACAGGGGGAATACTCAAAAGTAGTCAAAAAATAGTCTGGGGACGATTTTTCGATCTTTTAGCATTTGGAGGATATTTTTTTAGTATTCTTCATTTTTCGCCCAAAATCCCCTTGCAGGCACCGTACCGTTACCCTTCCCTCGTTTTCGCCTCTCTGGGGCTCCTGGGAGGCCCTCGTCGCCACCGCCAGATTCGCCTCGAAGTTCTGCTCAGAACGCACCCCGGGAGTATCGGTATCCGTGCACACCTTTCGGTCTCCCCATCCCCTCCTCCTCCTCTTCGTCCTCCTCCTCCTCCTCCTCCTCCTCCTCCTCCTCCTCCTCCTCCTCCCCCTCCTGCGGCAGCCTGTCTGTGGAAGCAGGCGAGCAGACATCTCGAGGGACAAGGCCTACAAGAGGGAGCCGATGTTCTGGGAGTCCAAGCCAGTGCCCGACACTTCCGCAAGCTCGAGAGGCACCAGGAGGCGAGGGCGCTGGAGGGTACAGCGTGCTCAGCCATATGGACCAACCAGACGTGCCACGCAGCGGGATACAAGATGACACCTGCGCGCACACGCTGCGGAATGGGCGCGGACGACACCCCGCTGCGCCGCATCATCTACGAGTGCCCAGCCACTCGGGCCATAGACCACCCGTGGATCGAGCGAACGGCCGACTTGTGGGCCAGGGCCCCCGCGGTGACAGACGACCCTATGGAGATGGCATTCTGGGTGCGGGGACTACTGCCGAAACCCACGTGCCCTGTGGAGGTCCCGCCTATCTGGGGCAGTCTGACCGACGATGACAGATGGACGGTCGGAGACCAGCACCTCCACTGGACAAGCGGCACGCTCGCGGCCGCCAGGGCGTTCACCGGTGGCTCGGCCACCCACTCCGATAAGCGGACGGCCGTGGCTCGATATGGGGAGTGGCACTGGACCTACCACTTGGGGCGCAGCGGATACGGCCGCACGCCTCCTACCTTGGGTTGTTCGGCGCGCTCGATGGGGCGCAGACCATCGGGGCGACCGCGCTCGCTGCCATCTACCGGACGCTGCGCCTCACCAGAGGGCCACTCACCATCGTCACGGGTCCGCATGTGGTTGCAGATGAATGGCGCAGCTACAACTACATGATGCCCGCAGGGCCCCTCGCAAGATGGTGGGGGAGGATCCTCTATGCCATCGTGGCCAGGGACGGCGACATTCAGGACGTCCATGTGCACACATGTTACTCGCACGTCAATATCCCCACCATCCAGCGCACCAGGCAGCCTATGGACGTCAGCAGAGGCAACGAGATCGCCGACGCGTGCGCACAGAAAGGTGCAGACATGGCGGCCAACCTCATCGCGCCGCAGGCCGCCGTGCTCGCCGAACGGGACCGACTGCTACGCAGGGTGCACCAGTACATCGGTGCCGCCATTGCGCACATCGCGGGGCTCGACCACCCCAGGCTCCAGCGAGACAGGCGCGCAGGGATGCATGGCCAGTCGTTCCAGTACCGCGAGCAGTTAGAGGCGGCCACAGGGCACTGCATGCACAAGCGCGCCGATGCCAAATGGGCGTACTTGCAGTGCGGCAAGGGCCCAGGCAAGTAATCCCTCACGGACCGGATGCAGAACCACGCGTGCAGCTCCATGCCTACCTTGGCCAACATACACGGCAACGCCAAGAAAGCCGACGAACGCGAGGATGCCAAGTTGCTGCCGCACGGGACCATGCACACCGCGCACAATTTCAGCTACATGCATGGTCAATGCTGGTGCTGGCCCTGCGGAGCCATGGGATGCCTGGCGACCCATGGCCGATGTCGCATCCTCATGCTGAAGAAACCTGCCGCGGGGGGAGAACGCAAAAGCCAGGGAG
>CAUYUJ010005554.1:0-40000 GCA_963575745.1 Prorocentrum cordatum
GGAGGAGGAGGAGGAGGAGGAGGAGGAGGAGGAGAGGAGGAGGAGAGGAGAAGACGAGAGGAGAAGAGGAGGAGAGGAGACGCGGGCCACCGTCTCTTCAAAACGAGGACCCAACACCACAGGATGGTTGGGGAAAAAACGCCAGATTTGACAATAAGGTCTCAGAGGGCCTGGACAAATACGAAAGTGGGGTCTTAAAGGCTCTCACAGAGCCCCCAGAGAGCCGGAAAATGACTTAAAAAGACGCCAGGAAACCATACGAGAGTCTGAAAATGATTCAACAAGGACGCTTGAGGGTGTGCAAAAGTGTGGACGAAAGGAAGAGGCATACGGAGAGGCGTACAAACGAGATCCGAGTTAGTTTGGGGGCCTCAAAAGGGACTCCAGGGACCCCCTGGGCGCGCCCAGGACGGCCCAAGAAAGCCCCCCAAATGCTGCCAGACGGCCCAGGCTGGGGTCGGGAGGCGTGGAGGACAGAACCTGGAGGAGAAAGGAAGAGGAGGGGACGGGAGGTTGGGTGAGTAATGTCGTGGAAGCGGGTCTAGTACGAGGGTTGATGAGGAATACTGGGTCGCGAAAGTCCCAGGAATGGTTTTGTGACACAATTGAAGATTCTCGGACGGTTGTCTTCCAACGGGGCACGTCCCGCAGTAAAAATAAATCCTTGCAGGGACCTGTGAAGGCAGAACATGGAGGGAGGGTCTGTTGCAACATCGTTGCTGCAGCTTGGGCTTACTCTGGTCCTCCTCCTCTTCATCCTCCTCCCGCCCGCCCGCCCTCCAACCCTCCCTCCCTCCTCAAGCCACCCCCACCCCTCCTTCCCAATGCGCACCTCCAACCCCTCTCCAAAAAACTCATGATTTGTCTTTGCCTTCAAACATCCCTCCCATCCGTCCGCCCCAACCCTCCTCTGCAAGCCTCCTGAGCACCCCCCCCCATAAACATTCATCACCGAGCCTTCCCACCTCCCTCATCCACACTCTTCGTCCTCATCGTCCACCATCTAAACCATGGTATATCATCTGTCCTCTTCGCCGAAAGTTTTCCATGATCCACCTCAACCCTCTTCAAAGCATTCCTTCTCCTCGGCTGAAGAGGGTCGAGAAAGAGAAAAAAAGCATATTGAATTACAGCCGTAGTCCGAACCAGAATATAATAGAGATGCAGCTCGTGTGGGCTGCAATTGTATAAACAATACAGAACTGCGGGGATACGACGCATGCGATGCAAAGCTCTCGAGGGATTAAATCAGCGTCGTAGCTCCAGCCAGATAGTATTGGAATTCTGGGTATATTAAGACTATGTCAGAATGTTGAGATCCACCGCGGTACCATCATACTTGTAGGTTCAGTTCGGCTTTGTCAGGGTCGTATCCAGCTGTAGCAGGACTGCAACGGCCCTAAGAGAGACAAACCTACCCCAGCAAAACACCCAAACATCAGCCAAGATGTGGAGGCGGATGGACGCCTGAAACGTCGGCTTGCGAGAACGACCTCACCATACTGTCGATACGGCTACGGGGTTGAACTTGCTGATGAGAGTGACGTCCGTGATGTCAACATGGTGGCAATCAACGCGCTGGGAACAGCATTGGGAATCGAACGGCCCCACTCCTGCAGGAGTAGGAGCAGGAGTGGGAACAGGAGTACGACCTGGCCAGCTTGACCCAATGGCTACGGAGGGGCAAAAAGACTCCTTCTCCACCTCCCCCTCCCCCTCCGCCTCCGCCTCCCCCTCCTCCTCCTCCTCCTCCTCCTCCTCCTCCTCCTCCTCCTCCTCCTCCTCCTGCTTAGGCGGGCTCCAACATGCATGGGGCTTTGCCCCATCCCCGTACTCCGTGCCCCCAGTCTTCGGAGGGGGGGGAGGCGTATGACGTCGCCTGGGATGGAATGGTGAGAACCCGATGGCCCTGCCACATTTTCTGAACCTAGGACATCTAACAGGGTAAGAACCCGATGCGCCTGCCACCCTTTCTGGACGTAGGACACCTGGAACGGTGAGAATGTGGTGCCCCTGCCACTCTTTCTCGACCTGGGACAGCTGGAATGGTGAGAGTCCGATGCCCCTGCCACACTTTCTGGACCTAGGGCCGCGGGATCGAGGAGAACCCGATGCCCCTGCCACACTTTCTGGCCCTGTGGCAGCTGGAATGGTGAGGAGCATATGGCACTGCCACACTTTCTGGACCAGGGACAGCTGGAATGGTAAGACTCCGATGCTCCTGCAACACTTTCTGGACCTGCCGCGGCTGAAATCGAGCCCGAGCACCATGAAGAGTCTCATTTCTGGATATGCGAAAACCGAAGTGGAGCAAGAACAACACAGCTGGAACGGTGTGAATCCGATGCCCCTGCCACAATTTCTTGATCTGCGACGGCTGAAATCGAGCCAGAACACTATAGTGAGTCTCATTTCTGTATATGCGAGGGCTGAAATCGTACCAGAACACTCGGCCACCCCTGCGGAGGTTCTGGTGAAAGGAATATGTGAACTAAAATCGAGCCAACAGACCATACTGAGTCTCCCTTCTGGGCCGAATCGAGCCAGAACACCATAGTGAGTCTCATTTCTAAGTCTGCGAGGGCTCAAGCAGAGCCAGAACACCACAGTGAGCTTCATTTCTGGACCACATCGAACCAGAATACGAGAGCGAATCGCGTTTCTGGATCTGCGAGGGTTGAAATCGAGCTAGAACAATATAGCGAATCGACTCCGGACCGCCGCAGGAGCTTTGAGACGCCTCCCCCCGGCCTCCCCCCTGTGGAGATTCGGATGAGAGGAATATCTGAACACTATAAGAACCCTCTGGCCAAACGCCATTGAGGAAAAGCTTCCCGAATAGCTCCGACAGAGCTCCGAGATGCCTCTTCCAAGAGGCTCGCGGATCGAAAGCTCCGCGAAGGTTTTATGGTTGACTCGTCGTTGTCGTCGTCGCCTTCAGCGTTGTCGCCTTCTCCCCCCCATCCATATACTGGTTCGTTATCTTCTTCTTCTCCTCCCGTATTGTTTTCATCTTCCTCCTTCCGTCGCCAAAGATTGCCAAAGATTGCCCCCCACCGCCTCGAGAGGGCCCCGAGATGACTCCAAGAGCCCCCACAGAAGACCCCAATGAAGCTGGTGCGGCATGGGAACATGTGTTAAGTCACTCAACCAATATGCCGCCGCTTCTGCGCCCCAAAACGCTTCCAAGGCGGTCGTTCCACTGCGTGCTTATGCACTTCCCTGATCAAGACAGCCCGCCTGGCGATCTCTACTGCAATCCGATCAAAGCGACAACTCCTGTCCTTGAGGTTTCGATTCTACTCGAGCCGCAAGACATTGCAGGTTCGACAAGGAGCTGCATTCAGCGCTGGTGTGCTTCGCTCCTCCGTTCTCCAGGTCCTCCTCGCTGCTGGAGCCTACAGAACGCCAGAGAACATGAGGAAACCCCCACAGTCGACCCGCAGGGTGAGGACAGGCGTCCCTCCCAAGGGCACCCTTGCATCCTTGCCTCCTAAATCCATCCTTGGACACTTTCGTTGGCCGCGCCCCGCTCGAATAGCTTCGAACTGGGCGTCCAAGGGCCTTGCATCCTTATCGCGCATCCTTACTCTACGGGTTTGAAGGGGCCCAACGACACACAAACAAAGACACACAAATAAAAGTAACATATCCCCCATATGTTCCAACATGTTCTGGGTGTTTGTCTTCCCCCCCACTTCCCATATGTCCCCATATTTTCTGGGGAATCGCCGATTAGTTGTGTCTGTGTGTTTCTTTCCCTCCTGCGGGTTGACTGTACGCCATGCTCAGTCGACCGGCAGATCCACGACTTCGAGGCCGCCCCGGGGCCTGAGAACGGGCCCCGATTTCTCTGAAGCGTCGGGGCGGGGGGGAGGGGGTGGAGGAGGTGGGGTGGGAGGAGGAGGGGGGGAGGAGGAGGGAGGGGAGGAGAGGAGGAGGATGAGGAGGAGGAGGAGGAGGAGGAGGAGAGGAGGAGGAAGGAGGAGGAGGAGGAGGAGCAGGAGGAGGCGGAGGAGGCGGAGGGAGGAGAGGAGGAGGAGGAGGAGGGAGGAGGAGGAGGGCGGAGGGGGCGGAGGACGAGGAGGAGCGAGGAGAGGAGGAGTTGGAGGAGGAGGAGGGCGAGGAGGAGGAGGAGCGAGGAGGAGGAGGAGGAGGGAGGAGGGGGAGGAGGGCGGAGGAGGAGGAGGAGGAGGAGGGCGGAGGAGGAGGAGGAGCGAGGAGGAGGAGCGAGGTGGAGCGAGGAGGAGGAGCGAGGTGGAACAAGGGTGTTCCTAGAACATCCCCTGGTGGGCCCATCGGGCGAGCCAGGACGCCGCGCCCCTGCTCGACGCCTCCCCCCCGAGGGCGCGCCGCGGAGCCCGAGCCTCCCCGGAGCTCCGCGCGCGGGCTCCTTGCGACGAGGTGACAGTTAGCCAGAAACATTACGAACGTTAATTGAGTTCTCAGACAAACATCACGAACATTACGAACATTACGAACATTACTAACATTACGAACGAAACAATTAGTCAAAAACAATTAGGTTCTTGGATTGTCTGGTGATCTTGGGGCTTCTTTGTGGCGTCCTGGGGCGTCTGGGAAGCATCTTCGGTCCTCCGTGCAGATGTGGTGGGGCCGAAGTCGAGGGAGAACGCGCCTGGGCCCTTCTTTTTGGCGTCGGCGGCGAGGCAGAAAAACAGCGCTGGCGGAGAGCCAACCAAACGGGGGTGCCGCTGTGGCGAATTGTGCTTCCATGCAAGGAGAAGGGGACAGGACAGAAGAAGGGGATGGGGGAGGAGGAGGAGGAGTCGCCCCACTGGGAGGAGGAGGAGTAGGAGGAGGAGGAGGAGGAGGAGGAGGAGGAGTAGGAGGAGAGGAGGAGGGAGGAGGGGGAGGGGAGGAGGGGAGGAGGGGAGGAGGGAGGAGGAGGAGGGGGATGGAGGAGTAGGAGAGGAGGAGGAGGAGGAGAGGAGGAGGAGGATGAGGAGGAGGAGGAGAGGAGGAAGAGGATGAGGAGGAGGAGGAGGATGAGGAGGAGGAGGAGGAGGAGGAGGGGGAGGGGGAGGAGGAAGGAGGAGAGGAGGAGGAGAGAGGAGGAGGAGGAGGAGGAGTAGGAGGAGGAGGAGGAGGGAGGAGGAGGAGGGGGAGGGGGAGGAGAGGAGGAGGGGGAGGAGGAGGAGGGATGAGGAGGAGGAGGAGGGGAGGAGGAGGAGGAGGAGGAGGAGGAGAGAATGAAGGGAGAAGGAGGAGGAGTGAGGGCGGAGAGAGGGGGAGGAGGAGGAGGAGAGGAGGAGGAGGAGAGGAGGAGGAGGAGGAGGAGGAGGAGGAGAGGTAGGAGGAGGAGGAGGAGGGAGGAGGAGGAGGAGGAGAGGAGAGGCAGAGAGGAGGAGGAGGAGAGGAGGAGGGAGGAGGAGGAGGAGGAGAGGGGCGAGGAGCGGCGCCGAGACCCAAAAGCCAGCTCGCCCAAGCTCTGGGGCTCAGCGCCGTGACCCTCTAGACCTCGAGCCTGCGGCGCCCAAGGCCGCGCTGCCCGCCAGGCGCCGCGGCAGCGGCCCCAGAGGCCAACCACTAGAGGCCGCGGCCGCGCTCTAGGGGAGGCCTCTGGGCGGGAGTGGCTCCTGGCGCGCTGGAGGCCTCCCGAGTGGGGCCCCGCCGCATCGGCGATGCATCGGCGACCGCTTCCAAGACACCCGGCTGCTCCAATTTTTTCGGTTCGCAGGCCCCTCTCCTCCTCCCTCCGCTCCTGCCTCCTCCTCCTCCTCCTCCTCCTCCTCCTCCTCCTCCTCCTCCTCCTCCCCCTCCTCCTCCTCCTCCTCCTCCTCCTCCTCCTCCTGCTCCTCCTCCTCCTCCTCGGAGTGATACGCTTCCTGAAGGGACGCCAGCGACAGGGACTTCTGAGACCGCGGCGCTGCATGTGAGACCTCGAGAAGTGCGAGCGAAAGCGTCGTGCAGCGCCCTTGTGGGCGCAGCCGAGCGGACTGGAGATATCGGCATCGCCCTTCTCAAGAGTCCCTTTCCCTGAGGTCCCTTTTGGGGCCACATGACTGAGGTCCGGACCACTTCCCCAGGGCAAGTTTTTCCTCAGGGAGTCCTTTCCCAGGGCCTGGCGAGGGCCCCCGGAGGCCGAAAACGGCCAAAAACCGCCTGCTCCAATTTGTTTCCCAGACATGCGATGTCCTGATTTTTTCAGGACGGCGTCCCTGGAAAACCCGACCCTTTCCCCGGGGCCGGTTTTTCATTCTGAGTCGTTTTCTGACGGTCCTGGGGCCCAGCGAGGGCCTCTAGGGGCCGAAAATAGCGAAAAACTCCCCGTCCTGATCTTTTTACGACGCCATCATGCCTGGGTTTCGTTAGGACGCCCGAAATGGGCACGGAAAAAATAGGCAAAATGCCCAACAACACATGTTGTCCCAAACCAACAGCGGCCGCTGTTGGGCAGGCGGCCCTCTGCCTCGAATGGACACCAGACCGGCCGCGGCGGCGTGGACAGCGAATCCTGTTCAAGATGGACAGGAGCTTCTCATGGGCATCGTACCCACTCTTTCCGTGCCAATTTCGGGCGTCCAGATTTTGGAGCGTCGGCTCTCTGGGTGCGGAGGAGGAGGAGGACGAGGAGGAGGAGGAGGAGGAGGAGGAGGAGGAGGAGGAGGAGGACGAGGACGAGGAGGAGGAGGAGGACGAGGAGGAGGAGGAGGAGGAGGAGGAGGAGGAGGAGGCGGAGCGCGTCGGCTCCCTGGGTGCGCGGCGGTGCGCGGGCGGCGCGCGGCCGGGCGGCGGAGCGCCTCCTCGAAGAGCGCCTCCGTGTCCTGCGGAGGGGGCGCCGCCGGCCGTGCCTGCCGAGGGCCCCGCCCGCCCGCTGCCCTCGGTGGGGTTCGGCGGCGCGCCCAAAGGGGGGGCAGGCAGCCCAGACCCCCTGGCGCTGTGAAGAAATCACGACGGGAGGTTTTTCGCTATTTCGGGGCTCCGGGGGGCCCTTGCTGGGCCTCGGGGCCGTAAAAAAACGACTCGGGATGGGAAGGGGTCCAGGCCTCTGGGGGTCGACGTTGCGAAAAGATCACGACGTCGGGGACTGGGGAGGCGGGCCTTCTCAAGCCCAGACATGATGGCGTCGTCACCAAAAAAGATCAGGACGGGGAGTTTTTCGCTCTTTTCGGCCCCCAGAGGCCCTCGCCGGGCCCCAGGACCGTCAGAAAACGACTCAGGATGAAAAACCGGCCCCGGGGAAAGGGTCTGGACGTCCGGGGACGCCGTCCTGAAAATATCAGGACGTCGCATGCCTGGGTACGTCTCCGCCAGGGGGCGAGGCGGGCCTGCAGGGGGCTGCCTCGCCCCAGAAAGAACTGGAGCGGGCGGTGTCTGGACGTTGTCGGCCTCTGGGGGCCCTCGTCGGGCCTCGGGAGCGTCCAAAAACTACACAGGACGAAAAACGGGCCCTGGGGAAATGGTCCAGACCTCCAGGGCCCACGCATCGAAAACATTGGAGCAGCCGGATGTCTTGGGTGGGGAAGGCAGAGGAGGCGGGATTTCTCAGAAGGCTCAGAAGGCCCCTGGCCTTGTGAGAAGCGTTCCGAGTCTGCTCCGAAGACACGGCAGAGCCCCAAAAGGCCAAACCATACCCGTGTCACGAAACATCACGACTTCAGCAAGACAAATGCATCCATCATCATCATCATCATCATCATCATCATCATCATCATCATCATCATCATCATCATCATCATCATCGTCATCATCAGCATCATCATCAGCATCATCATCATCATCAACACCACCACCATCATCATCATCATCATCATCATCATCATCATCATCATCATCGTCATCATCATCAGCAGCAGCAGCATCATCATCAACAATCATTTCATCGTCATCATCAGCGTCATCATCAGCATCTCATCACCACCACCACCACCACATATCCATCATCATCATCATCATCATCATCATCATCATCATCATCATCATCATCATCATCATCATCATCATCATCATCATCATCATCATCATCATCATCAACAAAGACGACCAAACACAGGCAGGGACCTTGGATCGACCACTACCAATACTATGCAGGATATCACACGATCTGGCCTCATCTGCATGCTGCATGCATGCGCTGCGCTCCATGGCACAGCCATCCCCAGGGTGTGCACAGAAGGCCCTCCCCCCCAACCTTACAAGGGGTGTCAGCGGAAAACGCAACAGCTTCTAGCGAGCGAGCCGCCACAGGACGAAGAGGGCGAAAACTCGGATATCAACCGATGCATCGCGTGCGCCTTTTGCTGGGGACCGTGGGCCTTGGCCACCGCAGGCCACCCCACGTGCGAACCCTCCGAAGCGGCACGCGACGTTTGGAGTCGCTAGTGCTCATGTGGCCACTGCCACCTGGGCAAAGATAAGTTCGAATTCACAAAAACAAGAATCGATCCTGACGAAAGACCCAACCATATTACGCCGTCGTGAAAGCCGGAGTCGTGAATAATTCCTTCAGTGGAGCTCCCTAGCCGCATGCGAACGCAGCCGCTGGGGCCTTCGGTGGGCTCTCTATGGGGGCCGCGAAGCGTTCGAGGAGTGTATCGAAATGGCGATGGAACCGCATGCGAAGGCAACCACTGGGGCCTTCGGCAGAGCTCCCTATGGGACCACGAAACATGTGACGGGTGTGCCGAAATGGGGGTGGAACCGCATGCGTACGCCTCCACCGGGTCCTTCGGTGGACCTCCTTTTGGTGCCACGAAACGTTCGAGGAGTCTGCCGAGATGGGGGTGGACCCGCATGCGAACGCAGCCACGTCCGAAATGGGGGTGGAACCACACGCGAACGCAGCCACTAGGGCCTTCGGCGGACCTCCCTGTGGGGCCACGAAACGTGTGAGGGGTGTACCGAACTGGGGGGCGGAACCGCGTGCGAACGCAGCCACTGGGGCCTTCGGTGGAGCTCCCTATGGGGCTACGAAACGTGTGAGCGTGTGAGGGGTGCGCCGACATGGGGGTGGAACCGCATGCGAACGCAGTCACTGGAGCCTTCGGTGGAGCTCCCTCCGGAGCGTACCAGGAGAAGCAAGGTGATGATCGCCAGGGCTTCTGTGGACTGTCCGGCTTCATCAAGGATCCCTAGCATGAGGTTGGGGCAATGGTCGGCATAGAGTTACGCGGCCAGCTCGTTGGTGGCGAGTTGCAGCTTGCAGGATTCGAGTTGCCACCTTTTGAACTTGCTGACGTAGTTGGGATTCACAGGCTCAGGTTCGTAGAGATGGCAGTTCAGTTGTACTGCTTCTGGTACATGGCCGCCAGCGTGAGCGCCTTGGCCTCCCGGCTTGTGACGTGGTCGTCACGGCCCACGCGGAAGGCGGCGTGAGGGAAACATGAGTCCGGGTGCAGCTTGTTGGCGCGAACCGCCTCGGCCAGGTACCTAGCTGGCATGTCGATGCCCTTGTTGGAGCCGGAAAACAAGCCAAGGGCCCAGTCAGCAGGGACGCAAGGCAGCCAGAGATCCAGGACGGCCGTGATAGTTTTGGTCTTGCCGGTGCCAGGCGGGCCGTGCACCAGCAGGATCAGCACGGCCAGGGACCCGATCAGGACGGGCGTCTGGCTGTCGTTGAAGCCATGCCGTGCGGTCGTCGCCCTGGCGTCTGCTGGCGTTCGGGCTGGCAGGACGCGCTGGAGCACATGACCAGGGCACTGCTGGACCTGGTCGTCGATGGGAGCTGCCGCTGGCCGGCTGGTGGCGGCTGCGGGGTTGTCAAAGTCTTAAAAAAACACCCCTCTAGCGACAGATGCCTCCGCCTGCAGAGCGCCCGCAGCCTCAGCCAGGGCCGATATGGAATTGGCCTGCCCCTTCAGGTCCACGTCTGCACCACGGAAGGCCACATAGGGGAAGACTGGGAGCGCTGTTTCCCGCAGAGAGCCAGCGTCGGAATTGAGCATGAACATCTCCTGGATGGCGTTCCACACTCGGTTGCGCTGCATCTGCGGCAAGGCCTTGTCAACCCGGTACCAGGGCGCGTTTGGCGGGCGCGGCATCTCTGCGGTGGCGCCAGCCAAGTGGGATTACCTTTCCGCTACGCGCGTCGAACGCAACGATCATGGCAGTGTTGGGGCGCCTGCGCCCGGGCTCGCCTGTCACGGCAACTCCAGGGCAGGGCGGCCAGACAGCTCGCGCTTCGGCCACTCGGGCGGCGGCGAGGCAGCGGTGGGACACGATGAGGGCGCAGGTCCAGGAACTCGTCGCGGGGACCAGTCCGTGCACCAGTCGCCGTCCCAGTTGGGGACGAAGTACTCTCATTCGCCCAGTTTGTGATCACCCAGGCGCCTCGCCAGGCCCCACCGCTGTATCATGTCCTGAGGGCGTCCGGGGCTGTAGCGCTCTACGACGGCAAAACAGATCCGCAACTTCGGGAAAAGGATTGGCTGAGGATTGGGCATACGGGTCCTTGGATTGATGCTCGAGCTGAGCAGAAGCTACTTGACGCCTTCTGGTGGATAGTGGATTCGCGCATGGCGAGAATTGCCCTTCAACATCCAGGAGGCAAGACCTCCGCCGGCGCAGGCCAGCTCGGACCTTCTGCGAGCGGTCGCCAGCCGGCTCAAGCCGGGCACACTGCTCCATGTCGAGCAACGTCCACACCTGGCGGCCTTTGCTGTGGACGTCCGCGTGCCGCCGCTCCTCCAGGGGAACAGCTCCTGGCATGGGCCCCGCGGGTTGACGGGCAGCTCGACCGGCGAGCCTGCACCAGGGGCCGCGGAAAAGGTCGGCGACAGACTTCGCGGCACGCAGGGCAGGCGAGAGGGTCTGGTCGTCGACCAGGTCTCGCCTCGGTGCGCCAGCCTCGGGTCAGTCAGGCCTTGCAGACTCCTGAAAGATCCTGCAAGATCCTGCACCCAAACCCGGGTCAATGCGAAGGATCCTGCAGGATCCTGCACCCAAGCCCGGGTCAGTGCGGCCCTGGCCCCGCGGGATCCAGCAAGATCGGGCGCTCTGTCTGACCCCTGTTTGCATTGACCCCCGTCTCGAGGCTCCCGACAGCCCCGTCCAGGCCTGCTAGGTGCCGCCGAGCTTGGCGTCGCGGCCGACCCCGCTGGGCCCGCACTTCCTAGGGGCGGCCCGAGCGGCGGCGGGGGCGCCGCTCCTGGGGCACGGCCCGTGCTATCAGGCGGCGGCCCCGGCGATGGCGGCGGCGCGGGGTCAGCAGCCGACGAGAGCGAGGAGGGAGGAGGGAGGGAGGAGAAAGGTAAGGAGAGAGGAGGAGGAGGAGGAGGAGGAGGAGGAGGAGGAGGAGGAGGAGGAGGAGGAGGAGGAGGAGGAGGAGGAGGAAGAGGAGCAGGAGGAGGAGGAGGAGGAGGAGGAGGAGAAGGAGGAAGAGGAGGGAGGCGGTCGGGAGGAGGAGAAGGAGGAGGAGGAGGAGGAGGAGGAGGAAAATCGGCCGCGGCTGGCCCCGAGGGCACCGGAGTGGCCGAGGTGCCGGGGGGAGGAGCTAGCCGCGCCAGGGCGTCCTGCGTGGCCTGCCGTCTGGCGGGGCCCGGGGCAGCCTCGGGCTTCTCCCAGGCGTGCGGAGGCGGGCGGGGGTCGCTTTTGTCTGTGGGCTACACGCGAGGGTGACCCTGGGTAAGAGTGACCTTTCGTGCGCGGCCTTCTGGGGGGGCGCGGGGAGACCAAGCCTGGGCGCGGGCGCGCAAGCCGCTGCTGCCGCTTCGTTTTCGGCCATCTGAGGGCCCATCTGTGCCCGCACCAAAGGTCACTTCGGGGAAAGGTCACTCTTATGTCTAGTCGAGTCTGGGACGACAGACGGCGGCGGCACCCAGTTGCTATCTGCGTCCGTCGGGGGGGGAAGCACTTTGGCACCGCATCCCCGTCGCCTTCATCCCGGTCCCACCCGTCGCACGTTTCTTCGTCGATCAGGCAGAGATCGGTGTAGACAAACCAGCCAGGGTACTTGACACGCGGGATGGCCGCTGTGGAGCGGCCACCTGTGAGCCGCCACAAGCTCCCAGCCCCTGTCCACCTCTGGGGGTCAGGCGGGCCGCCGTGCCCGACCGCATGGTCCAGGTTCTTGCGGTGCGCCTTGGTGGTGAAGTGGGACCTGCCGTTGATCCACTTGCTGCAGGCATCGCAATGCCACTGAAGATGCGGCCCAGCCGGATTCAGTGCCCGCCGCGTGCACGGGCACTCGCGACGTCTGAACGTGGGCCGCTGTCCAGGGGCGGCCATCGGGCCGCCGGGGGGTCTCACTGCGGGAAAGGGAACGGCGGCTTCGAGCAGTCCACAAAAGCGGACATGGCCCAGGGCAGACGGACCAGCAGTCTGTCAGGGAGAGGACGTGACGCGCCGCCCCGACGGGCAGCACGTCGCGGAACTAGGAGCGGCGGAAGGCCGCAGCGAGCAGGGGAAAGGGGGGAGAGGCGCGCCGCCCCGACGGGCAGCACGCCACCAGAGCAGCCGCCGGGCTGCAGGGCCGCACCTCGGCATCGCGCGGGGCTAGTGAACCCAGGCTCCTGGCAGTCCTGGCGGCCTGGGCGGCGGTGGCTTCCAGGGACCCGGCGGCGATGGCGACGCGGCGGCATCCGGGTGCAGGTTATCGCAACCTCGTTCCAGGAACAGGCCCGGGCTGTCCTGGGCAGGGGGCTGCTGGTGCCAGGCGGTCCAGGTGCGCACTGCAGCATCTCCTGCAGTCCGCAGCGCGTCGGCCCCAACGGTGGCCAGCCGGTCGCTGGCCACGTAGAGGCGTCGGCGCACGGCCCGCCAGGGTGCGCAAACGGCCGCAAAGATTACCCCTTACAGCCCAAGAGGCCCCCAAAAGGACCCGACATTTTTTTTCACTCGGTGCAGTGTGCGACTACTTGCGAGCGCAAGAGACGAGATAACACGCGCGGAAAAACCTGACATGGCAGATTCCCGCCTCCGCCGCGTCGATGCCTCAATGTGATCGCGGCTACAATGTAAACTTCAACTCGCGCGTGCGTAGCCCATACTGGCACAAAATGGTGGGACTCGCACTGGTGCCTGGGGAGGAGGGCGAAACACGAAGAGAAGGAAAAGGGACAAGAAAGGATAGAAACTGGAACACAGGCCCGCCATACAGCGCGCGGTGCGGTAATCAAACACTGGGTCAAACTTGACGTGAACGAAGGAGGGCAGAAGCGGCGGCAGCAGCGGCAGCAGAGACGGCGGAGGAACGCCGGAGCACGGAAGAAAGGAGGCGTCTGGAATAAAAGACCTCGCATGTACCCGTCGAGGGTTCCCTAGCCACGAGGCGCGACACGGAATCGCGTGCCTCGCCGTACGAGAGTCAGGGGTGAGAAGACAACAAGCAACCGTTGGTGAGACCCGAGGCCTCTGCCTCGAATGCCCAGCCCCCCGCAGGGGGGCCACAAGCCCGAGAAGGCAGAGGACCGAAACCCCGAACGACGACGACGACGGCGACGACGACGAAACGAGACGACGACGACGACGACCACGACGACGACGACGACGACGACGACGACGACGACGACGACGACGACGAGCGGGGGACTGGGGGACGGAGGAAGAAGCCAGGAAGGGGGGTAAGGAGCAGGAACAGGAGGGGGAAGAGGGAAGGGAGAAAAGAAGGAAAAGGGGCGGTCCCCTGCCTCCCAAGGCGTGGGGCCCGGGGGGGGGGGGGGCAAGCAGCTGGCGCCAGCTGGCGGCCAGCCAACACCGGGCAACAAATCGTGCCCCCCTACAATGACACAGGCAATGGCGACGCAGCCGTTAGCCATGGCCCCGAAAACCGGAAGTGGCCCCAGACTCGGGCAGGACCAGAGAAAAATAATGTGGCAGACATTCGGGCGGTTATAACGATGCGAATTCACCTGCAAAACGTATCGGCGTTGCGCCGGGAACAAGAACAGGCGGGGCAGAAGCAACAACAGACACAAGCAGTGGTGGGCGAAGCCTGCAGCGATGGGAGGCCCGCCCTGGCGGCGCTCAGAATCTGCATGCCCGCTGGGTGCCCGCGCACTCCTTCATGGGCACGCTGCAGAAGTAAGTCCTCCAGCCGACCGTGCATCGGGTGGCCGTGCCGCAGCATGCACAGCGCCGTGTACAAGGCGTACCTGGCGATCGCCCAGACCTGGCGGTCGCGCGGCGTAGACTGCGCGAGCCCACTCAAGCTCAGCAGCCTATCGGCTGGGGCGGCCTCCGGAAGCCGCAACTTCTGACAGGTAAATTTGCGGAAAACCAGGCAGTTCGCGCAGTGCTCGATGCAGTCTTCGCCCCGAACACAATGAAGAAGGCACGCCGCTGACCGCCACCTTGTAGTCCACCCTCTGCACAGGGTACGGAGCGTGGCCGCGAAGACGCGCGGCGTGGCGTGCGTGGACAGATCCTGCAGGACCTCCACGGCTCGGTTCACTCGCCGGCCAGGCAGCAAAGACACAGCCCAAGAGTCGAGGCGACGACGTAAGTGACGATATGCTGCCTCCTCGCGGTCTGGCCGGAGCGCCTGATAGCGGGCGCGCTGCCACTGCCGGCGAGCCATCTCAGAATCGGCAAGTACACGGGGCCCACTGGCCATGGCTAGAAGTGGGCCACCCGCAGCACGTTGAACGCGGCCCTCCGCTCGCTCTAAGATGAACAGAAAGCTCGAGTCGAACCAGTGGGCCCAAACGGCGGCTCGCCAGTCTGGGGGATCGCATTCTTGTCGCAAACGACGAAGGTCCTGCGCGCGTGCTGCCACTCGGAGCCCTCCTGCTGGAAGAGCTTCCCAATTGAACACCCTGCTTTTCGCGGCGTCGGCCCAAGCCCGGAAGTCTATGAAGTCGCGGGCGCAGCGCGTGCACTGTAGCTGTGCGAGGCCCCGCAATGCGTCTGGGTGTAACCACCCGCGAGGGCCAGGCAGCAGATGGGCGAAAGCCCTGCGTTCGTGGTCCTCCCAGAGGCCTCCAAGATGGCTCAAGAGGGCCCCCTAGAAGCTCCCAAGAGAGCCCCCAGATGGAGCCAGGTGGCCCCCGAGAGCGCTCAGAGAGCCATGGGAGGCCACCACGAGGGCCAAGGAGGGAGCCGAGAAGGGCCGAAGACGGCCCAGGCTCCCAAAAACAGCCCAAGAGGCTCCCGAGACGGCCCACGAGCCTCCCCAGAGGACCCCTCAGAGACGGCCCGAGGAAGCAAACGACGCTGATTTTCCACGGGTTTTCCATTGTTTTTGGGTGTTCGCCGTTTCGGGCCAAGATCGGCCAAAAACGGCTCGGAGGGCCCCCGCGACTGCCGCTTTGGATCGATGTACATGCCATCTGGGCGGTGGGCAGCACTCCTCCTCCTCCTCCTCCTCCTCCTCCTCCTCCTCCTCCTCCTCCTCCTCCTCCTCCTACTCCTCCTCCTCCTCCTCCTCCTCCTCCTCCTCCTCCTCCTCCTCCTCCTATGGCGGGGAGGGAAGGAGCACTGCCCGCCACGTGGCAGCCCGCGCGGGGGTTCCAGCGCGTGGCCAGAGGCGGCAGCACACAACCCACAGGGCGAGGTTGGCGGGGAGGAGACCACTGGCAGCGCTGTGCGGCCATCCCGCAAGGCAAGGGTAGATGCAAGGAGAGGAATCAACAGACACACCCACACCCACACCCACACACACACACACACACACACGGGCACAGCAACCAATTATTTGGAGTCCACGAGTTGTCATCATTGTTGATCTAGATCAGCGGGGACGATTGCGCTGGGAAGCGGTGTAGATCTGCAGACACCTTCTCCGTCAGACCCACTGGGATTGCGGAAGCGTTGTGCTGGGGGTCGTGTCGTGCGCGCATGCCTTTGCTGCTGCTGGCATGAAGCAATACATGCGCGCTCTGGGGTGCGCGACCAAATGATACAGACCTTCATCCAACGTGGACCACATTCTTTCTGCGACTCCGTGTGTCGACCGGGACTTCCGGGCAGGTGCAATCAGATTGTGACTGAGAGTCAACTTGAAAAAGCCACGAGGATTCGGATCACATGCGCCATCTGAAAAACAAATGACGCCGCAAATGCACTAAACTGCGACTATGCTGCTTCTGTGATTCTTCGCATTGGCGATTGGTGCTACATCGCTCACTTCAGTGCAGGTCAAAAATATGTAGGGTCTCTCACGCGCGGGTGTGGGTGATCGCCTTTTGCATCCCGCAGACAACGCACACATGAAGGGATCCTACGAACAAGTGTTTCCCCGCATGCAGATAACGGCGAGCTGCGGGCATGCTATGAGCACGGCCACACCGAAGGAGCGAACAAGCTTGAGAACAACATCAGGTACTATTGACGCTGGGCTCTCCTCCAAATGTTCACGCGTGTGGAATGGTGCACAAAGTCAACCAACACGAGATGGGAACATCTGTTGTGGAGCTGGCTTTGTGCGGACGCTGTGTGGCCAAGGCAAGCGCGCAGGCTTTGTAGGCAATGTAGACGTTGCAGCTAAAAGATAGCTGCACGATTACTACACGTCCAACTACAACTACTGGCCCATACCGACGACACTGCCGCTAACAAACCAGCTTCAACAACCACTAGAACTACCACTACCAGTGCAGAGACAACTCAACTGCTGCTACAACGAACACTCCCACTATAATTCGCACGATTGCTGGATGCATTAAGAAAGGATAGCAGCCTTCGCTGTACACATGTTGAGACTACGACGCAATGGCGCATCTACGCATAGCACAGCACACCTGTTCCTGTGGGACACGCAGAAAAGGATCTCCGCAGCCACCGGACGATCCATGATCTCTTCGCATGCAGGAGCCCGCCACCGTGCTCCCTGGTGCGTTGAGGCGTGGTAGGATGCCAAGTGCTGCCCTGCAAGGCTTACGTAAAAATTCTAAGGGCCCGGCTCACCCTCCTGGTAATGCTCAGCTGCGTTCACTGGCTCCCCCCTCTGAGGCCCTTGGCGGCCCCAGGCTTCCCCGATGTTCTCCAAGGCTCTCCAAGGCGTGCAAGTCGGCCAGGAAGGCCAACAAAGCCACCAAGATGGCCTAACTTTGCCTCAAGAGGCACCGAACAGTCCCTGAAAAAAAAACCCAAGAGTAGCCAGAAATGTACAGAAACCGTCCAAGCCATCACACAGGCCAAGAGGCCCTCCCTATTGGGAAGGCCAAATCGTTCAGAATGAAGCAGGCGCGGCCCTCATTGGGGGTCTTCTCTCCCCCCAAACTGTTCAAAAGCTAGATCGGAGCAACGCAAGGCCTTGCAACGCAAAGCATTGCTTGGCATTGCTTGGCATTGCTTGGCATTGCGTGGCTTGCATTGCGTTGCATTGCTTGTTTGATTGCGTTACATCGCTTGGAGTTGCTTGACATCGCCTGCCATTGATTTACATTGAATTGAGATGCTTGGCATTACCTAGACTTGGCTGGCATTGGTCAATGTTGATGGGCATTGCTTGGCGTTGCTTGGCGCTGCGTTACAATGGCTTTACATTGCCTGGCATTGCTTGTTGGCACTGCTCGGAATCATTGCTTGGATTCCTTGCTTGGCATTGCTTGGCATTGCTTGGCATTGCTTGGCATTGCTTGGCATTGCTCGGAATCGTTGCTTGATTCCGTGCTCGGCATTGCTTGGCATTGCTTGGCATTGCTTGGCATTGACTGGCATTGACTGGCATTGCTAGGCATTGCTTGGCATCGCTCGGTGCTGCGATGCACTGCTTTCCGTTGCTTGGCATTGCTTGTCACTGTTTTGCACCAGATTGGAATTCCTCGGCATCTAATAGTATCGCTGGGCACTGATTTGCTTGGAATTGGCACGAGAACAACAGCAAGGAACCAAGACCAAAGACCCCGAGGAAGGCGGCAGAGAACCAAGGCCAAAAGACCCCAGCAACGCCAGGCGCCGCCAAACAGAAGGAACCAAGACCAAAAGAGCCCGAGCTAAAAGCCAAGCGCCGCCAATGTAAGGAACCAAAACCGAGGAAACCGAGGAAGGCAGCTAGGGTAACAAAGAATGACATGAACGTAACAACTCGGAGGTCCGCGCGGATTTCTCGGATCCGCGTTGGACGCTCCTGGCGGCGCATCGGGCGCCGCCCCTGGCGCGCTCCGCGCGCCAGAGAGGGGGGTCCAGCGCAGATCCGAGAAATCCGCGCGGACCTCCGAGTTTTTGTGTTAATGTCATTCTTCGTTCCGCTGGCAGCAAGAAACTAAGGCCAAGGAACCCAGGCAACGCCGAGCGCTGCCAATGCAAGGAACCAAGACCAAGGAACCCAAGCGACGCCGAACGCCGCTTCGGAATTGGGACCCCGCACCGATCGGCTTCTCTCACACAACATTGAGGAACCCCTCAGGCATAGCCGATTTGGGAAACGATTTGGAATTATAGGGTGTCTGATTATTGTTCGCTTGCCAGACCCTGTCGGCTCAAGATGGTTCCAAGAGGGCATGAGAGATTCCCTGTTCTGAATTTCTATCATCTAGAACCCTTCCCCGGATCCCTGGCCCCAGGGGCCCCCTGGACGCCCCTGCGGAAGGTCCCCCGGGCGTTGCGGAGCTCCTGTAAGCCCTTGCTGGGCCCAGGCAACGGGCCCGAATCGGTCAGGAGGGCGACTGAAAGGCCCCCGAGGGCCCCCCAGAGGCCCCAGACACCCACCAGACGCCCGAAGAAGACCCAAAGAAGACCCCTAAGAGGTTCTCGAAACACCGGACAGCTCGCCCCTTGGCCCCCCGCCAGCCCCACGCCAAAGGGCGAGCACGTGTACGGGCGCAGCACCGCGCTGCATGCGTAACCTCCGGCTGGGCCAGGACATATCCTCACACCACTCGCTTAAAACTGCCAGCGACATATCCTCACACCCCTCGCTTAAAACTGCCAGCGAAATATCCCCACACCCCTCGCTTGAAACTGCCAGCGAAATACCCTCGCCGCCCCTGGCCTAAATCTGCCAGCTAAATATCCTCACCCCCGGAACTTAAAACTGCCAGCGAAATATCCTCAACCCCCTGGCCTAAAACTGTCAGCGAAATATCCTCACCCCCCCCGTTAACACTGCTAGCGAAATATCCTCACCCCCTGGCGTAAAGCTGCCAGCGAAATATCCTCACACCCCTCAGCGAAATATCCTCACCCCCTGGCCTAGAACTGCAAGCGAAATATCCTCACACATCTCGCTTGAAACTGCCTGCGAAATATCATCACCCCCTGGCCTAAAACTGCCAGCGAAATATCTTCACAGCCCTGATTTAGACTGCCAGCAAAATATCCTCACACCCCTCGAATAAAACTGCCAGCGAAATATCCTCCCCCCTTGCCTAAAACTGACGGTGAAATATCCTCAACCCCCTGCCTTAAAACTGCCAGCGACATATCCTCACACCCCTCGCTCAAAACTGCCAGCGAAATATCCTCGGCCCCTGGTTTCAAAAAGCCACCGACATATCCTCACACCCCTCGCTTAAAACTGCCAGCGAAATATCCTCACACCGCTCGCTTGAAACTGCCAGCGAAATATCCTCAACCCCTGGCCTTAAAACTGCCAGCGAAACATCCTCACTGCCCATGGCCTAAATCTACCAGTTAAATGTCCTTACCCCCTGGACTCAAACAAAAAACTGCCAGCGAAATATCATCACCCCCTGAAATAAAACTGCCACCTAACGGCTTTGCTGATTCAGTTGTCAGTTCAGTCAATCAGCCTACTTTCCGAAAATCAAATTACGGGCTGCGCCCGTAAAACTCAACAAAATGTGGTTGTCCAATGTGTTTGTATGAGTTGGGGAATGCTCTGTTCCTCTATCTGCCAGGCGTCCGAAACCGCCCAAGAGACCCGACAATCGCCCCGAAACTGCCCGAAAGGGCTCCCAGTCGGTCCAAGAGAGCCCAGAAACGGCCTCACAGGGCCCAAAGATGGCCCGAAGAGATCCCATGGAGAGCCCCATGACGGTCCGAGATGGCCCCGAGATGCCCCCCGAAGCACTCCAAATGGCGACCCCGTCGTCCAGGGAAGACCGCAGTTGGACGCAGGGAGGCCCGAGGCAGCCCCGAGAGGCCCGCCCAGGAGGCCTCCAGAGGGCCCCGAGAAACCCTTACAAACGTTCGTGCGGCCTCCAAGGAGGAGCCTCCGCAGAAGGAGCCGAGGAGGATGGGGAAATATTCGCGGGGGGCGGCGAGACCGAGGAAGAGGAAGAGGAAGCACGAGGAAGAGATGGCGCATGGCATTATTACGACGACGAAGTCAGACAAGGCAACAATAAGTTGTCGATGTGTTCGGTTTACCGTCCTGCCCGTTCGCCGCGACTTCCGCTACATGCCAAACTTCAAGGACCAAGGTGCAAGGCGCCAAGCGCCAGTCTTGTGTATATGTATACAAGTATATGTAGATGTATACATACATGCATGCATGCATGCATGCATGCATATATAGATACACACGTACGTGCGAACATACATACGTACATACATACACACATACATACATACACACGTACGGAAAATTAGACAGACAGACAGACAGGCAGCCAAACAGACAGACAGACAGACATACATCTAAACATGCACCGTGAACCCCGTTCACCCCGTTTCCTTTGGAAGATGGCAAAAGGAAAGGGGCGTTCCAGGTGCACGCGTCGACCGTGGAGGCGAAGGCTTCGCAGTGGGGTGAACGATGCGTTGGAGAGGAAGGCTGTTGAGTGTCGGGTGTGGCCTTGGAGACGGAGGGGGACTGAGTACAAGGGTATTTCCAACTTCGTCTTCGGGCAGGAGCCTGTTGAGTATTGGGTGCCCCGTTGGAAAAGAAGGCTGCTCTGGAATTGGGTGCTGCGCTGGACAAGGAGGCTGCTGAGTACTGGGTGCGGCTTTGGAGACGGAGGGAGTTGAGTAGAAGGTCATGTTCAAGTTCATCCTGGGCAGGTAGCCTGTTGAGTATTGGGTGTTACGTTGGAGCGGAAGGCGGTTGGAAGGCAGTTGAGTATTCGGCGTTGTGCTTGAGACGGAGGGAGTTGAGTAGAAGGGTATGTCTAAATTCATCTTAGGGGGGTAGCCTGTTGAGTATTGGGTGTGGTGTTGGAGAGGAAGGCTGTTTAGTATTGTGGTAGCCTGATGAGTATGGGGTGTCGCGTTGGAGAAGAAGGCTGTTGAGTTGTCGGTGTGGTGTTTGAAACCAAGGGACTCGAATAGAAGGGCATGATGAAGATCACCTTGGGGTGGGAGGCTGGTGAGTATTGGATGTTGCGTTGGAAAGGAAGGCTGTTGAGTATTGGGTGCGGTGTTGGAGACGGAGGGAGTTGAGTAGAAGGTTACTTTCAAATTCATCTTGGGGAGATAGCCTGTTGAGTGTTGGATGTTACGTTGGGGGGAAAGGCTGTTGAGTATTGGGCGTGGTGTTGGAGACGGATGGAGTTGAGTAGAAGGGCATGTTCAAGTTCATCTTGGAGAGGTAGCCTGTTGAGTATTGGGTGTGGCGTTGGAGAAGTAGGGCTGTTGAGCAGTGGGTGTGGTTTTGGAGACGGAGGGCGAACATCGCTTCGAATATGAGGCGAAACACTTCTCAAAAAATGAGCCTCAAAATTGAGAGTGCGAGAACGGCTGGAACCATATATGAATTCATAAGTGGAATGCCACAACAGGGGGTTGATGGTGCATGCTGAGGGCCCTACATACAGACATACGTACATACATACATACGTACATGACCGTGTGAACACACACAAAAAATATAAAAAAAAAACATGGGGGCCTCAACTAAACACATGATTGGCGATGGACCCAACACTATGGAGATCCGTGGCCCTCTGTTCATACGTGTATCTACTTACGGCGCGGCGCAGGACACGACGGAGAGAGCGCTGCGGGGCAGGCGCGCAGACGCATGCTGAACTCTCTGTAGGGTGGAGCTACTTGTGGGGCCACGAACCGTGTGAGGGGTTCGCCAACATGAGCGGGATGCCGCCATGCGGACTTTGCCGCCGAGGCCTTCGGTGGAGCTCCCTTATGAGGCCGCGAGACATGCGAAGTGCGCGCCGAGAAGAAGCGGATGCTCACTGAAACTTTCCGGTGGCGCTCCGCATGGGGCCACGATCCGCGTGATGGGTTTGCAGAAATCGGCGAGAGAAGACAGTGTAAACATGTCCACTGGGGCCGTGGGTGGAGCTCCTGACGGCGCCACAAAGCGTATGAGACGTGTGTCGGCATGTGCGGGGGGGTGCCCACCAGGGCCTTCGGTTGCACTCTCGAAGGAGCCATGAAACGTGTGAGAGGTGTGCCGAAATGGCGGGGGCACGCATTGTGACCGTGCCCACGGGGGCGATATTCGGTGGAGCTCCCGACGGGACCACGAAAAAAGTGAGGTGCGTGCCGAAATCAGCGGGGGGACGCCATGTGGGCATGCCCACTGGGCCTCCGGTGGAGCCCCCGAACGGCGCCACGGAGCGCGGGGAGAGGTGTGCTGCAATGGGCGGGGGGGCGCCCCGCGGCCTTGGCCACTGGGGTTTTCGGTGGAGCTCCCCGTGGGGCCACGAAACGTGTGAGGGGTACAGTCGGACTCGATTGGACAGGACGCGCGAGAGGACACAAGACCCTTCCGAGGGCCACCTTGCCACAGGAATGCACGAAGCATGGGTCGCGAGACACAGGACACAACGGCACCCTTGCTTTGGCAGGGTCGACCTGCTAATCTGGGCCGACTGCGTGCCCGAAAGAGCGGTCGCCCCCATGAGAGCCCCCCCAAAAGAGAGGCCCGAGCGCCGTTCGGCGCAGCCTCTGCGCGGCGCCAGCGCTCAACGGGCAGTTTTTGCGGCGGCGCCCGCGTGGCCAGGGTGTCCCGCTGCAGGGGTCCTTCGGCCGTCCGCGCCAGGGCGCCCAACTCCGCAAAAGAAAATGTGAAGGGGCCCCAGGTCACACAAAGAAACACACACAACTAAAAACATGCCCCATACTTTCCCATAGTTTCTGGGCTTTTGTCTTCCCCCCCCCCTTCCCATATCTTCCCCTATTTTCTGGGAATCGACGACTCAGTGTGTCTGTGTGCTTTTCCCCCCCCTGGAAATGCCCTGGCCCGCGCAAGAACGCCAACACTCTCTCGCGGCCCTCGGCGGGCGCGGCCCTCCGGCGGGTGCTCGAAGCGCCGCCACCCACGCGGAGCGTCTCGCGGCGCGGGCACGGCGGCGGGGGGCCTGCCGCGGGCAGGCGGAGGGTGCGCGGGAAAGGCCGCCATGAGGGGGCCACGCGCGAACCCTACAGGGCAGTCTTTAACACATGGGATCTTTCACATATATTGAGGGGTGAAAAAACGACCCCACCCTGGATTGCACGTGCGTGGTCTGTAAACCTCCTGGGAGCCCCCAAAGCCTAGAGCCGCCAGAACGCGGCACCTCACGCATGGTTTACCCTGCCAGCCCACAGGAGGTTCAGAGCACAGCGCCTCGTAAACCAGGGTAGGGGTGTTTTTGTCTGCCCTTGAATTTAGGATTTCTGATACATGGTTAATGTATGAGTAAAGTTATGCATGAACTCGTCGGTGTTTTTGATTCTCAATCCCTGCATGTTTGATATATGATGCGCACGCGGAGCATGTCTTAAAAACGGCACTGTACCCCTACACCCCACGACTCCTGAGGGGGAGGGTGGGGTTCACTTCGCTCGAGAGCTCCCGAACGAAATGAACCCCGCCCTCCCCTCAGAAATCATGGGGGGGCAGGGGTGGGGTTCGCATGCGGCCCCCTACCACCTCACTCCATCGCCTCGCTTTCGTTCCACCGGCGGATCTTCAGGAAGACCTCCCGCGCATCCAGGTTCCCCAGGAGCTCGCCGCGGCTCGAAAACGTGAGGACCTGGTCGCACTCGTGGGTGCCGCAGGCGCGCAGCGCCTCGGCGCCGCAGTGGTCGCTCCAGGAGCCGGAGAAGCCTGCCGGCAGATGATTGGCCTGTTTTCCACCACCACCACCATAAGTTGGAGGGGGAGGGGGTCCTCCTCCTCCTCTTCTTCGTCCTCCTTCTCCTCGTCCTCCTCCTCCTCCCCCCTCCAACTTATGGTGGTGGTGGTGGAAAACACGCCCATCAGAAGAGGCGGGGGCTCGTCGGCCCCGTTGGCGCATCCCGGCCAGCGCTGCTCGCACCTCTCCGGGGCGGCAAAGTCCAGCTCCAGGGCCCGCGGGCTGCACGCGACGGCACCGAAGTCCAGATCGCGCTGGTGCCAGAAGCAGGGGCGCTCCCACCAGCCGCTTATGAAGAGATACCCCGGCTGCGATTTGCATATTGCTCGAACGTCGACGTGCGCTGTTGTGAAATAGACGTCCGATCTCAAGAGGACGGTTACTCCAGAAGACGGCGGCTTCCTGCCTCTCCAGAGTCGCAAGCCCGTGTCTTTGAGCATTGTGTATACAGAACCCTCATCTGACTTCAGAAGCTCGCCCACTTTGTCCAGGTTTTCGGCTGACGTGTCGAAAATGTACTTCAACCGAGACCCGTACGTCCCACGGATCTGCCTCTTGAACTCGTCCTCGCTCCACTGCCTCCAGGCCTCGGCACAGAAGCCCTCGCGGTGGTCCTTCTCCGTGCACCGCACTCTCAGGGTGGTGCTCACGACAACGTCGACGCGCACTCCGCGCGCCTCCAGCTGAGACAGCTGCAGCTGGTCCTGGACCCGTGGCCAGGTCTCCTGAAAGGTCCTCATGATCCCGAACACGATGACCCGCCAGTGCCGACGGCACGCTGCGGCGCGTCAGAACGCCCGCTGGCTGCCTGGCTCAGTTTCCGAACGATTCGATTGGACAGCCCTCCTGCCCTCCTCTTCTCTCCTCCTGTTCCCTCCTCATCGTCCTCACTCTTCCCTTCTCCTTCCTCCCTCCTCCCTCCTCCCTCCTACTTCTCCCTCCTCCTCACTCGTCCTCCTTCCTTCCTTCAATCCTTCCCTCCTCCTCCTCCTCCCCCTCCTCCTCCTCCTCCATCCTCCTCTTCCCTCCTCCATCCTCTCCCCTCCTTCCTCCAGCCTTTCTCCTTATACCAAAAGAAAACATCCTTGTCGCACCCCTGAGGTCCGCTTGTGGGCTGGATGGGTTCCACATGACACATGCTTCCGGGAGGAGCGATCATCCTTGCAGGTGGTCTGTTTCATGGTGCGCACGATGCGAGAAACATCCGCCCTTCCAGCCCAACTCCGCGCGGTGCAGCTCGCGCTGCTCATGAAGCCGTCAGGTGGCTGGCTGGCGGCCCCTCCGCCTTTTCTGCTTGCTCGCTCCGCGGGCTTTGGGGCAACCCGCCGTCCTGGATCCGCGCTGGAATGGGACCTCGGCCGCCGGCGCAGCCTCTGCGCAGGGCGGCCCTCTGCCTCGGCCAGGGGGCGCGGCAGGCAGGGAGGGGCGGAGATGCCCAAAGGTGAGGTTCGCGCCACCGTACTCTGGGGCACGTCCGAGTTCTACGAGGGTAAAGGTCTTCACCGTCTTGGGCAGAGCTTCGCTGAGTTCGGCTTCCCTGCCATCACGTTCCAGCTCGCGCTCGCGGCCTGCATACGGATCGGCGAGGCTCGCGTGCCTGGCAGGATACGTGGCTGGTCCCTTTTATGCGGTGAAAGGCGTTGTAGCTGGCTGCAGTTTCGCCACGTCGCTCGTGACAGTATACACTATCGAGGCTTTCTCGATCTTCCGATTTTCCGAAGCATGTGCACTTGGATCAGTAGATCGATGATAGTGGCATATCTGCGGTAGGCTCCCTAGGTGAAGCCGTGGACGGCTTGAAGTGCGCCAGCTCTCGGCGTTTCCAGGCCATAGTGGAAGAGTGCGAATGCAAGATATCGAAGGACAAGGCTGCGGTGGTCAGCCCTAGTCGCGATGTTACTAGAGCACTTCGAGGTTTCCTTGGGCCCCAAGAATCGAATCGATAAATCGGGTCGGCGATCGGAACGAATCGGATCTCCGGAAAGCGGAAGCCGAGTCGGGAAAAGTCGACTCGGCGGAACTCGGCAGGCTGGCGGGCCTCTAGCAGGAAGCCAGAGCCCGAATCGGAACCCGATGTCGGACCGCATCGGAATCGGAAGCCATCGGAATCGAATCGAGTCGGAGCGGAGGAATCGATGTGAGCCCTGGTGTGCCGGACGCGAACCCGGCAGCGCGGTGACCCCCAGAGTCGCTGACGCTGGCGGTAAGCCTCGCGGTACCGCCCGCCGTGGGGGCCGAGTTAAGGGGTTGGAGCCTCCTCCTCCTCCTCCTCCTCCTCCTCATCCTCCTCCTCCTCCTCCTCCTGCTCTCCCTCCTCCTCCTCCTCCTCCTCTTCCTCCTCCTCCTCCTCCTCCTCCCCCTCTCCCTCCTCCTCCTCCCTCCTCCCCCTCCTCCTCCTCCTCCTCCCTCCCTCCCTCCTCCCTCCTCTCCTCTCCTCCTCCCCTCCTCCTCCTCCTCCTCCTCCTCCTCCTCCTCCTCCTCCTCCTCCTCCTCCTCCTCCTCCTCCTGGACGGCCTTGAGCGTTCGGCCAAGAAGCGTGTCAAGATGAGGTGCAGCCTTGGGAAGGATACGGTAAAGACATTGGATAAGGAACCACTGGATAAGAAGTCCAGGGTCTGGAAGCCCGCGGGAATCGAATCGTGCAGTGGCCATGGGTATCACCGCCGCCCTCACTGGATAAGGAATCCTCCAGGGTCTGAAGACTCCTGGCACCGATTCCTTGACGAACGCCCCCACCGTAGCCAGCGTATATGGATCACTGGGGCTCTCCTGGAGTCTTACACGGTTCTGAGATGAACACGGTCGTGCGGAGGAGCGCGAGGGAGGGGCGAGGGGGGTCAGAGGAGCGAGCCCTCCTCCCCCTCCTCCTCCTCCTCCTCCTCCCCCTCCTCCTCCCTCTCCATCTCGTCCTCCTCCTCCTCCTTTTTCCAGTGGCTCTCGCTTGGCACCCACCAATCTACGACCGAAGGGGCTGCAAAGGGGCCCCCAAACACCACCGACCACCACTACCCAGCGCCTGCAGGGCGGAGCCCGAAGGCCAGGACCGCCATGCAGGCGCAGGGCAGTGGCCCAGGTGCCTGGCTGCCCCCACCACCGCCCGCAGGCAGTGGCCAAAGAACGCCCGCCAGGGCGGGCGAAACAAGATAATCCAACAACACAATCAAAATAGCTTGGTCCACCACTCCGCCTCCTCATGAGGCGCGAGGCTGAGTGGCCAAGGGCTTGTGATATTCTGTCCCCGCGGCCAGGGAAGGTCGCCTCTCAGAAGCTGTCTCCTCTGCTGTGCAAATACTTTACCACAGGGCTTCAGCAGCTGACGAGGAGCCCCAGTACAATAAGCCCCACACCTAAGGCACAACACCACAGGCAGAGAAGATTGTACAATTTTGGCGACATGCAGTGTGTGGGGCTTGGGGTTGTCGACCTGATTAATTAAAGACCGCATGGAGGGGGTTAAAGCCGCGCAGGACCCCCTAGGATTCTTAGAATCAAACGCACGGGCGCACTCAAGGCACCGCCACCTACACCCGTTCCAACGCACACGATGAGCCCTCAGGCCGCTGGGAAGGACCACGGGCCTGGGGACTCTCGGGGCGCGCTCTAGTTTGCCGAAAAGAGATCTGGCCTCTGGAAGGCTGTCTAAAATTGTGCCCATGCCTACTGCCAAGACTTCCCAACTACTCAGAGCCAGCTCGTACTTGACAATGTTCTGGGCCATCTCAGGGTGCATTTTGGCCCCGTCCTTAGCATACTCGTCGGCATAATCGTTTCCACGTTTGTGAACCCGAGCCATACCAATCACGTCTTCCCCCACATGAGATTTAACCTTGTTCAACACGAAGGGCGGGCGGGGCGAGGAATAGAGCACTTTCCAGACTTCACTGAGCGGTGTTCTCCCGCTCGTCGATGCCCTCTGATCTCGAGGGCCTGCAAAAAGGGCCTGGCAATCCACGTTCAGCCTGAACGGCTCGTCCTCGCCAGTATGTTCAAAATGCTCCAGGGCCTGAAGCAAAGCGTAGTGCTCGGCGAACACAACACTCTGCGGCAGGAAACCAGGCAGGTTACCACACACAGCTCTTACAAAGTCCCCAGCGTCGTCTATTTGGATGACGGCCCAGCCCGCACGGGCCACATAAACATGGGTGGGGGAGTAGCAACTACCGTCCGAATACAGATTTTCGCAACGGTTGAACGTGAACTTTGTTGTTTCCCCCGACCTGTCGAAATACCGAACCACACCATCCCACAAGGCATCCTGAATACCCTCGGGCTGGGCGTCCCACAGGCTGGAGTAGAGAGGATCGTCTGGGCCAGCTTCAACAGCTAGCCGAACAACATCGGCACTCAATGCCTCATCTCGCCTGTCAGCGAGTCCTGGACAGACAAAACAGCGGTGCCATACAGTGTCCTCGACTCCTCCCTCGGGGGATCTGCAAAAAGGGCACACTGGAGGGATCTCGTACTTCCAATCATGTAAACGCTTGGCCGTGACATACGACCTGCAGAATATCTCTTTGACAGCTTTTTGAACACCACGAAGACGCTTTTTGCTGGCCCAAAAGGACCTCGGCGGGTCCGTCCACAGACCACGATGCAAAATATCCAGAGCCCTCGGATGTTCGGAGTCCCTCAGATGCCTGTTCATACTCTGGGCCACGTAGGCCTTCGACAAATCTCGTACGAAGTACTTCTCTACCTGCACGAACGGCGTATCTGTCAACAGCAGCGGGTCCCCGTTGCTCATGTTAAAACTGAGCGGGCCTCGAATCTGCCAGTTCGCCATACCGAGCCAGAGAATCATGTCTCCTATGGGTCCCCAGGACTTCTTGGCCCATGAACTTCTGGAATGTTCCTGGATGTAGTTCTGGGCAGCAGACAAAATCTTGGAAAGCTCCCCCACAGACAACCCATCGCCATGGCGGTGCCCAGGGGTCGATGCCATCCAGACTTCTTTTGCGAAGCGGCGAAGGGTAGCAGCAGCATGCTTGACAGGATCTCTGGTCGGCTCCAGCGAAAGCGCCAAATTTAAATCGGCTCCACAGGAGGTCAATCCAAGAAAGCCAGCAGCCTGACTTCGTAGCTTGCGAATCTCTCTCGGCGTCCATCCCACCACCTCCTCCCCATAAGTAGTGGCTGGCTTGACACCGCAGAACCATATTTTCGCCCTGGCACGTTTGGGATTTCGAAGGCTTCGAATTTTTCCCAACCTCCTCCTTCCTTTGGCCCACCTCTCATTACGCTTCTGCTTGGCTTTCCTGACGCTCAAATGCTTGCCTGGCGCGAAGTCGCATCCTAGGTTGACAATCGATGGGTCATATGTGCCAGCATACTGATCTAAAGCTAGACGGGCCTGAGCTACCAGCTCTGGAGAGGTTCCAGTAATGGCGAACTTCTTCATAGAGAAACGAAGGTTAAATAAATTCGATAACCGATCAACCAAGAAAGCGACAGCAAAACCCATATTGATCACACAAAGCTCCAAATCCTCGTTCCTCTCATTGAGACTAAAATCATCCACATGCACAGCCAGTTCGGGATGCAAACGACACTCACAATATTCCGCTACAGTAGGAAGGCAGTAGCATTTTATCTCATATGTAGCCGTGCTGCTTCCCGCTACGATACCCTGAGCTGGCATAACTGCATCTGCGCACATACCGTCTAGGCTCAGGATCCTCTGCCACGCGTACGTGTGAATAGAAAACCTGAGCACGTGCATCGGGAATCCCCAGTCCAACGCCGAATTGATCAACTGCTGGTGCTGCACGTGCTCATAGCACTGCTTCAAGTCGGCAAGCAGGCTGAGCACGTGCTCTCGCCTGGAAAACGCAATGTCACCTCGAACAGTCTGGCGCCATACCGTATCTGTTGGGCTCCGTCCAGGAGCCATGCTGAAGATACCACCGTCCGAAATTCTTTTTTCCCAAGACTTGCACACAGAGGAGTTCCACCTTGACAATGTCCGAACCAGTGTTTGGAAGAAGCCTATTGGCCTCCGTCCCAAGACAGGTTTCCTGAAGAGCGCGACCACGAGGGTCTGCATCCAAGTAGGGGTGGATCCCAAGATAAGCATAATACCGAAAATACAGCTGAGGCACGAAAGGGCCTGAGAACAGAGAAACTGATAATGCCTCGGATGGTACCCATCTGCTGCAATCGTATTCCTCTTGAAGCTCTTGGAGATGCGAATGATCTCCTCGGGGCTCGGGGGCTCTGGGATATTGTACGGAGGCCATTCCAGTGGGCCTCCAACAGTTTTCTTGTTGGTCCCCCAAGCTTCTGACCAAATCTCCTTCTCCTGAGCGAGCTGGGCGGCAAGGCACGAGGTCACATGGCCGTCGTCGGTCGGCAGCAGGTCTTGCTTTCGAGCATCCGCTGCCTTAGTGTAGGCGTGAGCCCACTTCGCTCCACCTGCCAGCGCCTCAGTGCACCAATCCTTCCACTTGGCCGAACGATCGGCCCTCTCTCTAGTCAAACGTTCTATCGCAAAATGATCGGCCAGAGCTTTCAACGCGGCTAAGGCTTGGACAGGCAGGACCGACTCTATCTCCAAGGGGTTCCAGAGAGGAATCAGCACGGCCTCCAAGGCCCCACGCCAAAACTCACGGCCTCCAGCAAAGTGATACTTGAAGATACCGCCTGCTTTTGAAACCTTATAACTCGAACGAACAAGATCATCATAATACTGCCTATGCGCGTGATACTTCTCTTGCTCCACAAACGCCAAAAGCTCTGCACAGCGCTGCGACAACCACTTCAAAGCACGATAAGGGCTTCTCGACGGGGAGCGCTTGGTGCAGAGGAGCTCGGCCATGGGAACCTCTAGCGTCTGATATGGGAGACCTCCTGCCCGACCTTCTGGAAAGCTCTGAAGCGCATTTCGAAGTTCTCCCCAAGACTGCTCACACCACCTCTCATACTGCACATCCAATCCTTGTTGGAGCATATCCCGCTCATCATCCCTGGGAAGCCTGAAACCCCCATCCTTCTCGAACGGCAAGATGAGGTCCTCAAGAGTCTCCAGGATGCTGTCATAACTCGGGGCCTGAGGGGCTGGGCCTATGGGAAGATCCACTGGGAGCTTCTGATACTTCAAGAGCCTCTGGATCTTGATGGTGTCCACCCCCTGCTTAAACCTCAGAGTGACCGGTCGGTGCGGGAATAGATCTGACTGCAAGTCGGCCTTCGCCGACTCAACTCCAGCAAGCAAGTTCTTGCTGATCAAAAAGTAGTCGTAACATCTACCTGGCGTGCTGGACAAGCACGTCTGACTGGGATTCGGAATGACAAGCTGCCCGTTCAACCTATGAGGCGAAAACCCTTCTCTGAACAGGTGAGGCTCTATGTTGTGGTCCCCACCAGAGATGCAAGGTAAGTTGCGTCTGGTGATATCGTTTCCCAAGGCAACCGCAAGACGTAGATTCTGTTCCCCCAGACCGATCCCATCTTTCCAATAGTTACAATAGATCGAGACCACTCCCAAAGACTTGCTTCTGTAGTAGCAATGGAGGATTCGGGCCTCAACCAGGGCCCCAGGCTCTGAAGGGGGTTTCCACGCATCCAGATGAGCCCTGGCCAAAATACAAACTCCAGCGCTTTTCCCACCTCGTTGGGTGACTTCGCAGGGAGCCCAAAAACTTTTCCACCCTTGCTTTCGTAGACGCTCCTTGGCTTCTAGCAGGGGCTGACCATGTAGTTTATGTTCTTGAACGAGTACAATATGGGCGGATGTGCCCATCACGAAGGCGGCCGCGCTGGTCCAGGAGTTGGCATTCACTGTCTGGACTAAGAGCTGGCCGCCCTTCTCATACTCACACTGACTGTTACCCGCCAGACGGGTCCAGGCCCGTGGCCGCAGCCTCCTCCTGGCCCTCCTGGCGCGCACGGCGCGCTGGGGGTGCATTGGCGAGCTCCGCCGCCTCAGCTGATCTGCGGCCCGCCAGGGCTACCTGATCCATCTCGGCGTCCTCGGCGTTCTGCTCGTGCACCTCTGCCTGCGCCATCTCCTGCTCCTCCCGACCACCGCTGGCAGCGGCGGCCGCCTGCGACTCCTCGGCCACTTCCTCAGGCGGCGGCGGCGGAGGCGCTGGAAGGCCCGCCTCTGCTCGCACAGCGCCCGCGAAGACCGCCGCGTGCTCGTTCAGCGCCTGGCGCAGCGACGGGTCGAGGTTGAGCGACAGATAGTTGAGGCCGTTCAGATAGCCTGCCAGATCATGTGCGGACTGCATGCCACTGACTGCCGCCATCATGGCCCCCTTTCCCCCCATCGTGGGCGTGATGAAGGGCGTCATAAGTCCTGGCGGCGACATATATGGGTCGACAGCTGGACGTGCTGGAGCCGTACGTTGAAGATGAATCACCTTCTCCTCGAGCTCTGACTGGGTCTCCTTCGCGCTCTGGATGTCTGCTGCGATGAGGGCCCTCTGCACATCCAAATCTGCCAATGTCTGTTCCTGCTTATTAACATATTGAGTCTGAGTCTCCAGCTGCTTTTGAGCTCTTATCAGACGAGAATTGTGCGCCTGGAGGAGCTGGCTCTCGGTCTTCTCGGAGTCCCTCTCCATCCTCATGCGCCCCATCAAAGCTTCCACTGCATCCTGCGCTGCCAACACATCCTTCGAGGCAGCGCTCGACTCGGCCTTGGCTCCAAAACCCTTCATGATGTCCAGGGACTGTTGGAGCTGCGTGATCTGCGGGCTCCTCCTCCTCCTCCTCCTCCTCCTCTCCTGGGTTGTCCGATGTTTGAGCTGTTGAAGACTCGGAGTGGGCCTGGCGCAATGATTCCCGGGGCCCAGGGACGTTCGCTCACGGCTACAATTATGTCGGGCGTGTCCCCCTACAGGGGGATTTTCGACGAAAAATAAAACATACCCCAAAAGTACCCCAAGAAGGTCAAAAGATACTCAGAAAATAGTCCCCGGACCCTTTTTGGACTATGGTTTGACTATGTATGGTGTATTTGTTGCTTTTCGTTGAAATCCCGCTGTCGGGGGACAGGCTCGACTTAAGGCTACGGTGATCTGCCATAACGATCACGTTTGGTGTGGAGCGTTTCCGCCTATCGGTAGGTACGCCAGGGATGTTTGGACTTTGCGGGCCAAGTCGTATCCGTTGTCTTTGCGTTGGGCTCAGCCGAGAGAAGGCTGGGAAGCCATGCATGCCAAGCCTGAGCCCACATGGAGGGAGGTGACTGGGTCCGTCTCTGCTCTCAGGCTATCTTTGAAGAGGATAAGTTGGCGAATGACCAACTTCGTGACGTGCGTCAATGACTTTGGCGAGTCAGTGCAGCTCACAGCCACCCCGCCAGCCATGATAAAGAAAATGCTGCACGCCGCCTCGCTTCGCCGTCTGGAAAGGGATGATGCATGCAGAGCGGAGGTCAAGTGTTCTCGACTGTGTTTCGATGTTGCTCGCAATCGGCTTCGCTGTCGTCCAAGATTCGAACACGGGGAAAGGTTATACCAGGGGGTGCTGTGTCGCTCGTATATAAAGTCGCCAGCAAGTCAGCTGTGCCAGCACAGTGTATGTAGTGAGCATGAGCGCTCGGGCAGCACGTGCGCTGGCCAGAGCAGATTCAGGCCTGACTCATTGCTCCTTCGGGAGATGGGCCTGCAAGTTGCACTTCAGAGGGTTGGTGTGTGAAGCTCTTGACGTGGCGGATATCGCTGATATCGCTCGATGCTTTTGTTATGTAGCTAAAAACTGGTCAAAGCGCCTAAGCCGAAACATTACAGAGCACATATCATGCACAATGCTGCTGCTACACATTGGATCACGCACACTCCTCCAAATGTACGCTGTACATTTCTGCTGATCTAAACGCTGTTTAAATCTAAAAGGAGTCGGTCCGTCGCTGACGGTCTGAACGTGCCTCTGTCATATATCGGCCCGGGGCTCTAAAGAAGAGAGGGGTCAGCGCAGACACCGCGACAGCGTATATCTGGCCCAGGGAGAGACAAAACATTTAGATCAAGTGGCTTTCGTGAAACAACTCTTTCGTGAAACAACCTGCTAGCATAGAACGATCGTGAATTCAAGAGAAAGAGATCGAGGATGGAGGGGGAAATCTTCTTTGCATTCCGCCCCAATGGCGGACAAGTCCCGCAGGCCCAAGTGGCCGCGGCAGTGTCACCGGCTCGGGCCTCAACCCAGGTCGAGCCTCACGCGGAGTGCCCCCTTGGGCTCAGCGGGGAGCTCAAAAGGGGGCCCGTAGTGTGAAGTACCTCCTTGGGCTCAGCGGGGAGCTCGAAAGGAGGGCCCGTAGTCCTCGATATCGTCACTTACGTGTGTAGGTTGTCCCTGTGAATATATCTCCCTCATAATTGTTCACCGCCACATGCCTCTGGCTCCTGACATAAGTCGTCTGTGACATGGTCATCACATCTCTCACCTTCATGCCCTTGGGTCCGGTCTTCGGCTTCACTGATGCAATCTCGGTATCGACTGGCACGAGAATCTCCTCGTCCTGGGCGATCGTCAACACACTCTTGAATCTCATGAAAATCCAAATGATAAGAAACATAGCCAAAGTAAAACCAATTCCACACACAGCACCTCGAAACCACATCATCCAAGAAAATATCCACTGCTCAGAATACTCAAAAGTGTCCACAGCGAACTCTGTGCAACTGACCTCATACTTCGGTACATACTCGTATCCAGCGGCACCCTTTGAAAGAGAGACCATCGTAAGCATCTGGATGAGTTTCTTGGCCCTCGGCGTCGGCGCAGTAAACTTGTAATCGCGGCCACTCATGAAACTCATAAGGATACCAGCCTCCATGATTTTCGTAAGAGCATCGGCCACCATCGTATGTGTGGGGATCCACCGCAAAACCGAATGAGGCAATCCAAAACTCTCTCGAAGCATGCTCACAACAATACGTAGCCTCTTGTCGGCGACAACTCCAGCGTCCTTCTCCACGGTCTCCTCCAGGTTCTTGCTGTCCGTGAGCGTCGTCATCGGGATCCTTGCCGACTCGCGCTCCACATCCTTCAGCTTCGGCGGTCCGTTGAGAGTCGAGGCAAGGCGCAGCTCGGTGAGCACTTGGCGATACCAGTCGGCATACTCGGAAGCCTCGCTGATGGCGTAGGCCTCGGCACTGAGCGTACTCCGAACAACTCGCTTCACCCGTCCTGAACACCAAGTGAGAGGTATCATCTCGCTGAACTTCCCAATGGCTACCTCCTCGGGCTTGCGGGTGAGACCTCCAACCAATCCGCACTGAGAGCGTTCGCCCTCGGCATTCGCAAATGCGGAGTCCCCGTAGAAGAGCAGCTGCGCGTGCAAGACCCTGACCCGATTCCTGACGACCCTAATGCCCAGCGTGGAGTTCTCCTTCAGCTCCTTGACCAACTTGTTCATGTCGATGAGGTCCTTAACCTTGAGCTTGCTGATCTTTTGGGCGGCCATGTTCTGCTTGCAGGCCGCGTCCGGTCTCGAGCGCGTGGCAACCCACTGCACCTGGCCGTTGGTCGCCCTGAAACTGCTGATCTCCTCCGGCGTAGCCTCCGCGTCCGGGGTCCTCAGACGGCTCGGCTGGATAGGTATCGTGTCGATCGCCTTGATAGCCTTCTCCTGAGTCACGCTGATGAAATCGCGCGTCATCTGAACTCGAGTGCCCAGGTAGTCCACGTCTCCAGTCTTCTTGGCAAGGTACAAGCGCTTCTCGAGCTTCGGGATGATCTCCTGGACGTAGGCGTTCGAGCGCTTCCAAGCGAAAAACATGTCGTCCACGTGCGAGTGAATGACCATGACGATCTCGCCCTTGTGTGCCAGGTAATACCAACCTCTTTCCAGCTTGCTCTCGTGTATCTGGAACTCCTTAAGCACAGACTTCAGATACAAATACCAGGCCCTGCCAGCATCCTTAGTGCCATAAATACTGCCCGTCGCAAAGAAAACCTGGCCTGGCTTGGTGCCTGGAGGGGGATTCTCCAGCGGCATCTTGATCATCAACGCGCGATCGATCCCCTCGGCCTGCAGGTAGGCACTCTTCGCGTCGAAGAAAGCCCCGTCCCAGCCCGGCTGGGCAGCGAACCCGGCCGTAAGCCAGAAGGCGTCCCGACTGCCAGTCGGGGCGTCTGTACGGATGCCGAGGTCGTTCTCTTGGCAACCTTGAACAACGAGCCTCGCCTTGAAGTTGTCGACGTCCTTCTCGGTCAGCACCCAGCGGGTACCAACGATCTTGAGCTTCGGCCTCTCGCGCATGAGCTCGTCCAGCTCCTCCTTGGAACAAAATCGTACCGCATGAAATGCCAGCCACTTGTCCCATTCTGACGCCATAGCCTTACGCATCTTGACCTGGTTGGCGCCCGTGAGGTTCTTGAACGTCAGCTCCTTGCTCCTCGAGTTGCCCACAAGATCGACGCGCTTAAACCTGGTCGAGCATGGAGTCGAGAAATCTAAATCGGCCGCCTCCTTGAGTGAGAGCTCCATAATCATGTGCTCGTTGACCCTGTGCTTCTTGGCGTCCTGCTGCTGTCGAAGCTCCTGCCGAATCACCCTCGGTACGTCGTCAAGCGGATCGTACTGTGCCGCCATCGTCCTGGACTCGAGGTTCCTGCGGATGCTGACGGGCAGGTCGTCGAGCGGGTTGTACCTTGTCCGTCGCACAGCGTGCCCAGGTGGTGCAGGTCGGGGCTCCTCCGCGGCCGGTGCCTGGCACGGCGTCTCCTCCGCGGTCTGTGGCTCCTGCTCCGAGGCCTGCTCCTCCATGTAGGGCGTCTCCTCCTCGATGTCGGCTCCTGGCGGCTCCATGTAGGGCGTCTCCTCGTCCATCTCGTCCTCGGGAACCTGCTGATTGTGCGCGTCCATGGGCGACTCCTGGTCGAAGTAGGGCGTCTCCGGCTCTGGGTCGGCTTCTTGATGGGGTGGTGCCGCTTCCCGTTGAGGTACTTGTGGCATTTCCGGCTCTTGATCTTGGTCATGCTGAAATCGAACTCGTTTGGCATCTGGCTCGGCTGATTCATCAGGACCCGCAGCGGCATCAAAATCAGGAGGGGGTCCTGGGGTCTCCTCCTCGGCCGAGCCCTCAGGTCGGTAGCCGAACCGACCGCGACTTTTCCCCGTAGAGCGTCTTCCCGAGGTTGGATGTGTGTTGGTCGGTCCGGGAAGCTCCTCCTCGTCGACGGTCATGTCGTAGTAGTCGGTCTCTGTACCAGGCGGTGCCTCCATGTACGGCGTGTCCTCCTCAAACTCGGGCTCCAGGTTGTGGGCCAGAGCGTCGAAGATCTCGTTCCAGGGCACGCACTCCTCGGGCATGGCCGGTCTGAGGTGCTTCGGCGAGCACTTGAGGGTGGCGTTGCGATGCGAAACCCACACGTTTTTGCCCTCGTAGCCGATAACAACTCCAGGACCGTGCCACTTAAAATTCCACATTTTCTTGGCCTTGTTGAGGCCACGCCAGTAGAAGACCTGGTCGCCGATGCTGAAATTGAGGCTCGATGGCCTCGCTGACTTCCCTCGGCTCTTGGCCAGGAAGGCCTCCGAGAGCCGGCGATCGTACTCGACCGCCTGGGCTGCACGCTGCGCCGCCGCCAGCATGCCGATGCGCTGCTGGAACGTCTGGTCGTCCCTGGCCCGCTGGTGGAGAGACAGCCTCGCGTGGTTGGACAAGATGCCGTAGGGCAGCCTGTAGCCACGGCCAAGCACCCACTGCGCCGGGCTGAATCCTGAGGGGCCAATCTTGCTGTTCTTGGCCCAGTTGACCACGGTGCAAAGCCACTCCAGCACGCCTGGGACCGTGAAATCGATCTGGTACTCGTCGATGATGGCCTTGGCGATGTACTTCCACTCGCCGCCGTGCCTCTCGCAGACGCTGTTCTGCGTGGGGCTCAGCGCCGCCGTGGCGATCAGCTCGCAGCCCATGCCCTCGAGCTCGCCGCGGAACTCCCTCTCGAACTCGCCGCCGGGGTCGGCGATGCTGGCCTGAGGAGGGCCAGCCCAGCCCATCCACCTCGTGAGTAGCGTCGTCCACGAAGTGATCGGCTTCTTGTCGGTCTGCGGTGCCACCAGCTGGAAGTGGGTGGCCATGTCGACGTTGTTCTGCAGCTGGGCCTGGTGGCCCTTGACGTCGGCTAACATCATCAGGTCGGTGGCCACCCCGTCGCCGAACTCGCGAAACTTGGATCTCAAATCGGCCGGCGTCGAAATGTCGGGCGGCCTCCGCCTCGCACAGTCCGGACACTGAAGAGCCTCGGCAGCCGCGATCGCCTCGGCTGATCCACCTTGCAGGCGGATGGCCCTGGCCAGGCTGGCGTTGGTCGGGTGGCCGGTGTTGGTGTGCACCAGCTTGACCGCGCGCTCCAACTGCACGCGCTCCTGCGGGTCCATCTTGTCGAGGACCTCCTTGGCGCGAGCTGTGATCTCCTTGTCGTAGGCCACGGGCAGCACATCGTGTCCCTGGCGGGGAGCTCGGAGTCGCAGCGCCAGCGTGTACCTCCCGGTCTCCATGAGCTCTCTGCCGCCGAACACCTTCGCGTGCACGTGCTTCCCGTCGCATTTCTTGTAGAGCTTGTTGACCACCGGCTGGTGCTTCGTCAGTACCTTGAACCTCTTACGAATAGGCTCGCCCTTCTTGGTCTTGGTCCCGTACTGGCACCCGTCGAACTTCGTCTGCAAGTTGAGGATCTCCTCGATCTGGCTCAACTCCTTCGGCTTGAACTTCTCATTCCAAATGTCGCTCTGGAAGGGTAGCTCGAAGCCTGTAGGTATCGAAAGTGGGCGTAATTCTCGAAGAAGCCAAAGTACATTGCGAAGTATCTTTCTGTTCTCCTGACGTTTTAACTTCAGTCGAACTCGCTGTGCCAACGTCCTTGAATTCCAAAGTCGCTGGTATGTACACCACGGAGTGCAGGGGATACTGATCCAAATAACCGGTAGGTTGCCATTCTTCTTCTCGCGCTTGATCTTCACCAACAACCCTTCGACAGTACCCTTCTTGCGTAGGTCGCATTTGGGTAGATGAACTCTGAAAGCCTTATCTGTCCGTCCGGCCTTGTTGAACTCGTTCCCCAGCTTGCTATTGGGCTCGCATGCCAGCTCGAACAGGCTGTAGTTCCTTGGGCGCCCCCGTCGTATAGCTGCAACTGCCTGTCCATGAACTTCATCTGCTTGCTCGAGCTGGATCAACTTCCTCACGCGGTTCGGGATCACGTTGTGGTCGTGCAGCGTCTTCGCCTTAGTGATCCCCGAAAGATTCTGCCTGTGCTGGCCACGCTTCATAAACTTCCAAGTGCCATTCTGAACGCTGTTGGAGAAATCGCCGTCCACAAAACCTACCATGTCCACGTCATACTTACAGCCAGGACAAAATCCATCTCGCACGCACCCAGAGCAGGAATGTAACCCACAAGGGCAAGTGAAACTCGTCGGTCTCGCACATACGTAGCACTCATTTCCACAAATCGTCTCAACTGTCGTGTCCTGAACTTCCGCACTCGTGGGCAAAGTCACGTTCTTCATACTCTGAACCTCGTTGATACTCACGAAGTCCTTCACCACCTCTGCGTTGCACGTCTGACCTCCGGTCCCGGTAACGGCCGAAGCTCCACATATGAGTGCCGTGATCTTTGAAGCCAATCTGCCACTCGTCCTCGGTCGAAGCCTTCGGGGAAGTTCGTCCAACTCGCTCTTGGTCTTGGAATGACTGCGCAGCACGTGGTAGGCATCTGGGTTCAAATCCAACATGTAGTGTCCAGTCGCCTTGTCCTGTGAAAGCTCTGCTCGATGTGGTCCAATGGTGATCCTTCTCGGCGGTGATGTCTTGATCTCGGCGTGTACTGACTCCAGGTAATCTCGTCCAAGGAGTAGGCTGAGGCCTGGGATGTCCAACAGGTAGGCCTTAATGAAGTGTGGAACCTTGGCCGCCGCAACCGGGAACCTCACTCTCGTTGCTGAATCCGCCGTGCCACCATCTCCGAACTTGAAAGTCTCCGTGACGTTCTCGAAGGTCACCTCCTTGTCCAGGCCGATAGCCTTCAGGTAGCCGTAGTAGTCATCCCACCAGGGCGTGCCCATCACGCTCCTCGCGCACGCCGAGTCGACCGCACCCTGCCTGCACATGGCGCCCGCCGGGGCGATCACCGTCTGGAGCACGGCGAGGGGCACCGACATCTCCACCGCAAGGACCTCGATCTCGTCATCGTCGAGCTGCGTCTCGTTCGTCACT
>CAUYUJ010005554.1:45000-60370 GCA_963575745.1 Prorocentrum cordatum
CAACGTGGCGGCGAGAGAGCGGAGGCCCCGAAGGAATAGAAAATCACAGGAAAACCTGAAGTGTCGAGCTGCGATCCGTGATCTGCGCCTTCCTTTATCGACTCTTGCCCTGCGAACCTCGAGCCTCAAACGTCGACGTGCGATCTTCTCGGGAAGCGCACCGAATCCCAAGTTCACAACGGATTTTCCGAATATTGTTGCGACGCACACATGTGTGCTGTCTCTCGTTACCGGGAATCGAGTCTGAGGCCAGCAGCAGGAGGTGTCAGGGGGAGGAAGTCTGTTTCCGCCCCAGCGCGCTTGCGTTCCGAATTAAGTGGTCGGCCGTCAGGCGCCGCCAGCAGCAGCGGCCTCGTCGACCTCGTGCTCGTCGCCGGCTGCCACGTTCTCCCAGTCACTCCTGGCCTCTGCGTCCTCTTCTGCTGCAGCGCCCCCGAGCCGAGCCAGAAATTGCGACTCTTCGCAAAAGGCGAACTGCGCGCCGTAATCCGTGAGGGTGGCCTGCTCACAGAATGAGTACACCCGCCGCACCACGTCGTGGTTGAACTTAGCAAGAGTCGCGGCTTTGTGCTCCTGGAAAGCCTTCACGCGCGTGGCTCCAGCTTGCCGGATCAGGACGGTCCACAGCTGGATGGCGGCGGCGTTCTGGGCGTGAAGCGCGGCAACCTTGCGAACCGGTCGCCCGCGTTTCCCGGTTGCCCACACCGTGGTGCCCAATCGCTGGGACACCACGCGGCGCGGCCCGCTGCCTGCGAGCACGACCGCGGGAGTTTTCTTGTGCCGCCCGTGATCCGGGCACCGCGACGAGGGCTGTCGAATGCGCAACGCATTCTTCACTCTGAAGCTTCTCCACCCAGGAGACGCCGCGAGCACCCCTTCCATCTCTTCGGCGGACGCCGCGAACAGGGCCGGTACCATGCCGCCTTTGTGGCCGAGCTCCGTGAGCGCGCTCAGGAAGCATCTGCTGTTGGCGGCAATTTTTCTGAGCTCTCGCGCGGCTTTCGCTGCGTGGAGCTTGGCGAGTCTATTCTTCTGTAGCTTCCAAGGATTGAAACTGTCGCCAATCAGGTCGGCTGGGTGCCCGGGGTGTTGCTGGAGGACCACGTTGAGCTTTGCCACCACTCCCTTGGCTCCGGCGATGGTGTTCACATGATCGGCAATTATGCGCAATGCGCAAGGGGAGTGCAAGAACTCGAGCAACAGCGCCGTGCTATCTCGAGCGTGCTGCGGGCACTGATTCAGTATGTGTGTCTGAGCCCGGCCCGTTTTGTCAGCGCACTCCAAACATACTTTCTCGCCCTCGATGCTCCTCACGTACAAAGGAGCCGTGCTGGTTGACCCCGTGTGGTTGTACGCGTTCCACTCGCTGGTGGGCACGTACGTGTCGCGCCACGTCGACAACGCCGGAAGGAGGGCCTCACATATGTGGGCGTGGACTCACATTGCGAACCACCCTGGCGTCATTGTCGCCCTGGGTGTTGCACAGGCCGCGCCCCCTGAAGGGAACCGAACGTGCATGTCGATAATTGTGGGGTGGAGGGCGGGGGCCCAGTTGAACGACACCAAGGTGGTTGAATGTAATGCCCACACGGGTCCTTGAGCTCCGCGGCACTGAGAGTTTTCATGTGCACGTCCATGGCTGGCACCAGCTCCGCGCTGGGAGGCAGGGCGCGCCAGCTGCTTGGCAGATCTGCGGTGCGCAGCGTTTTCTTGAGCAGGCTGTCGCGAACCATCTGCCGAACGCAGCGAACGAGCCAGAACGAAACCCAAAAAGAGTCCCTCATGGTCACCGCGACTTCACCCTTGAAGGCGCAATGGTGTTTGAGCCAAAATGGCTACGGAAATTGAAGCTGTCTGTTATGTTGGGGGAAAAGTGCACATATGTGCATCATCACACGCACTTCCACGAATAAGTAGAGCTCAGAGGGAATGAATGCGTCCGTCGTTGAGTTTTCCGGCCGTTTCGGTGATGAGCCTGCGCTGATGAGGTACAGGTGCCGCAAACACGGGCGTGAACGGGCTTTTCCAGCATAGTCTTGCTAAAGAGCGTGCGGTCTCGAAGCTCCCCGCAGCGAGCGCATTGAAAGGTCTCTTGTTTGGGCGTTGCTCTGGATTGCGTTTCCCGTAGGCGGGCACACGATATGCAGGCTCGATTGGATTGCAGCAGTTGGGTAGGGGAGTAAGCGTTTGAAGGAAGACAGTTACCACAATCGAAACAGGTGAATACCGACATGCTCGAGGTGGTATGCGAATGTCGGCACGGGAAAAAGTTAAAGCCGAAGGCTACGGATGCATGTACACAACGAGCGTGGAGGTAAAAGAACACGGGCTCAGCTTTAAGAAATACGCACGTGGGACACCGAAATCGACATAATACAGGTTTCGCGACGCACGTGCCTCACGGGAATGTCGCGAAACTGGGATTCGGAGATTCTGGGCCCTCTTGGAGCTCTTTTGGATTGTTTTGGGGCCCTGTTGGGCCGTCATCGGAACTGTGGGATTTGAGATGCCTTCTGAAGCTTTCGGCCCTTTGGAAGTTCCATTGGCTTTTTTGGACGACTTCCATGGCCGTGTGGCGTATCTCTTGGGAGCCTTTTGGGGGCCTGTGGGGATCGCGTGGTACGCCTCTCGGGCTTTTCTGGGAAGCTGGTGTGAAGCCTCTTGGGAGTCGATTTGAAGCCTCATGGGGTCTTTTTGGGGCTCCTGGGGGCCGATCGGAGCCTCTCGGAGCCTCGTGGGGGTGTGTTGGGGCGCCTCTTGGGGTTTTCTTAGGCCTCCTTGGGGCTCTCGTGGACCGGAAAGCTAGATCTTGGGATGTTTGGTCGCCCGCTGGGGCCTTTTTTGAGGCTTTATCGGGGCCTTGTTGCCCTCTTGGGCGCTTCTTGGGCCGTCTCGGTGCCCGCTTGGGCCGTGTTGGGGCTGTGTAGGGGGCCTCTTGGACCGTGTTGCGGCGGTCTTGGGAGCCTCTTGGGCCGTCTTGGAACGTCGGGAAGCCGAAAAGGCGAGAAAGCCAAAAACTTCGAAAAACACCATGGGGAATCAACAATTGTGGCCTCTTGGGGCGTCTTCGGACGCGTCTTGGAAGGCCTTTTGGAGCGTCTTGTAGGCTCTGAGGCCGTTTTGTGAGCTTCCCGCTAGCCCACTCCAACTGCAGAGGCTTCGCAAGGACATTAGGGACGTCCAGAGATGCAGAAGGCCGGCCAGGGGCGTCCAGGAGGCCCGGAAGGCTCGGGAGACCCCCTTGCCAGGCGTCCAAGGGGCCCCAAAAGCGCCAGATTCCTGGGGTCCGATTTCCCGGGAGGGGGGGGGGGGGTCCCACCCCCCCGGATTGTAAAAAAATTGAAAAGGGAATATATACACCTAGAACATGCCCAACACATGCTCGAAAATAGTCAAAAAATAGTCCCCAGACTACTTCTTTACAGGCCCTACTTAACACCAGGCCCCAGAGGCCTCCAGCGAGCCCACACCGCCCTCTGGAAAGGCCCTGGCAGGCCCAGACGCTGGAACAGCAGGTTGCAGATCCACACGCTGCGTCCAGGAAGGAAGGAGGGGAAAGAAGGAAGGAAGGAAGGAAGGAAGGAGGAGGAACTCAGGAAGGCTTTAGCCTCCCGACAACACCCCGAGGCGGCCCCACCAAGAATTTCGAGGCAGCCCGAGAGCACCCCCAAGAAAGCCCAGTGACAGCCCCGACAGGGATTCCAAGACGGCCCCAGGAGCCTCAGCATTGCCTCACCGAGCAGCTTCGGGAGGGCTCGGCATAACCACGACGCCCAGGACTGCCCCACGAAAGCCCCAAGAGACTGCCCGGAAGGCCAAAGCCCCTGCGCAAGAAGGCCTCGAGAGGTACACAAGAGTCGGGTCGGGCGAAAGGGGGGGATAGCAAAGGGGGGGGGTGAGAATCAGCTCACGTAGCTGATTTTCCCGGCGCCTCCCAGCGCCGGAGGCGACTATGTATCGAGGAATGGGCCCCTCGGTGAGGCCGAAACCAGCTGCATGCAGCAAATTTCGTAACCCCCCCTTTCCCAATTCCCCCCTTTCGTCCGGCCCGAAAGAGGCCCTACAGAAACACCCAAGAAGCCTCCCAGAAGCCCCCGAGAAGCAGCCCGACAGCCACGCAACTGCACGACTGTTCTCCGCTACAGCATCGCAGCGTTGCTTCACAGACGGCCCCGAGATGGTCCTGACAAGCCTGTCTGGAAGATTACGACTATGTGCTGGCGCGGTGGCGGAGGTGCCCCAAGCAGTTGGATGTCTAATCGCGCGCCTTGTGAACGGCCACGCTGCTTCTGAACATCAGCGAGACTTCTCTGGCCTGACGTGGGTTCTAGTACGATCGCGTCGTCGTCCTGATTCCCCACTGAAAACACGTTGGTAACCCAACTCTTCGGGTCCGGATAATGCGATACGCCTGTCTCAAGCCCACCCCCTTGTGGAGGATCCCGCAACACGTGCACTGCGGTTACATGGAAAACTTGAAGTAAAATGGCTGGGGGCAAAAGGGTGTGAGCCATCCTAGGCCAAGTAGGCTACGGATTTGCACCTATTTGCATGTGCTGCGTGGGTCCTTTTCGCGAGCAAGCGGCGGACGGCTGATTGCAGCGACGATGCGATTGATGGCGGTAACGATCGACCTTGATGGTGACGACGGAGAAGCCCATGAACCAGGAGTGTTGGAGGCATGTGGGCTCCAGCGAAGGAGGCTGATGACGACAAGGACGGAGATCGGCGGGGCGTCCCAGCGCGCCCACCACGACGATTGCTTAACGAACGTCCCTCTTCGCGGCTCGTCGTTCACAAGTTCCCCCAGTGTAGATGCAAATCCGCCGACCCCTTGTGGGTCTCTAGGCGTGTGAGATAGTTCCCCCCCCATAATCCCCCCCCCAGGGACCCCAAACCGGAGATTTGACCCCCCCCCCCCCGGGCCCAGCACGAGCGCGCCACGGGGCTCTTTTGGGCCCAAAAGGGGATCAAGACGGGCCAGAAGGCTCCAACGGGCCTCCAAGACGGCCCACGAGGGCCCCGAGACGCCAAACGAGCGCTCCCACACGCCCAAGATGGCCCCAAGACGAGCCTAGAGGCCTCCAAGACGGCCCAAGAGGTCCCCACGAGGCCCCAAGAGGCCTCCAAAATGCGTCCCAAGAGGGTCCCTAGACGCAAAAATTGGCCCATTCCCTTCGTAAAACGTATAATTTTCACAAATTCGCTTTCTGGGCTTTCCGACGCTCCAAGACGGCCCAAGAGGCCCCGAAGACCGCCCCAAGACGGCCCAAGAAACCCCCAAGAGGGTCCCAAGATAGCCCAAGAGGGCCCCAAGACGGCCCAACAAGCGTCCAAGACGGCCCAACAGGGCCCCGAAAAGGGCCCCAAGAGCGCTCCAGGAGCGCCCCAAGTGGCCTCCAAGAGAGCTCAATATGGTCCCAGACAGCCCAAGAGCGATCAAAGACACCGAAGATGGCCTCCTGACGGCCCAAGATGCCCCCAAGAGGCCCCAAGAGGCATCCAAGATGCGTCCCAAGAGGGCCTCTAGACGCAAAAATTAGCCCGTTCCCTTCGTAAAGCGTGCGTTGTTTTTTCACAAATTCGCCTTTCGGGCTTTCCGACGCTCCCAGACGGCCCAAGAGGCCCCCAAGACCGCCCCAAGACGGCCCAAGAAGCCTCCAAGAGGGCCCCAAGACAGCCCAACAAGGCGCTGAGACGGCTCAAGCGGCGCCGAAGACGGCCCAAGAGAGCCCCGATGACGGCCCCAAGAGCGCTCCAAGTGGCTTCCAAGAGAGTTCAACATGGTCCCACACGGTCCAAGAGCGATCGAAGACACCCGAAATGGCCTCCAGATGGCCCAACACGCCCCTGAGAGGCCCCCAAGATGCGTCCCAAGACGGTCCCTGGACGCCGATATGTACGTATTCCCGTCGTGAAACGTACAATGTTCACACATCCGCCTTCTGGGTTTTCCGACGCTCCTAGACGGCCCAAGAAGCCCCGAAAACCGCCCCAAGACGGCCCAAGAGGCCCCCAGGACGGCCCCGCGACGGTCCAATATGGCCCCAAGACGGCCCAAGAGGTCCCCAAAACGGCCCAAGAAGGCTCCAAGACGGCACCAAGAGGGGCCCAAGAGGGCAACCAACAATTCAAACATCTAGCTTTCCGCCCCCACGAGCCCCAGGGGGCCCCAAGAGCGCCCCAACAGGCCGCCAATGGCCCTCAAGAAACCGCCAAGACGCCCCAAGGAGCCCACAAGAGGCCCCCAGGAGGCCCCCAAAAGACCCCCAGACGCTTCCGTATTGCGAGCCGTCACGCCAACTGCAATGCACTCCGCGCATACAACCTTACGCTTCCTCGCGACGTGCTCACTATCTTGCTCGGCGCTAATGTGCTGCTGCCGCGCGAACTGTTTCGTGCGCGCTGCGAACGTCAACAGCCTCCTCACCCGTTTCGATTCATCTGCCACATCTTTCGCTGTGATGCTTCGCTGATCACAGCTTCCACACACTACTCTTGCTCCTTTCGTCTTCCAGTGCTCCTCCACTTGGTTGTGGGTCGAAAGGCCGACCTCCCAGAAGGACACCCCGCACCCGGGTGCACAGCACGCAAAGCGCTCGCAAAACACGCCCCAGACCACCGGCATCACGCAAACATTTGGACCCCCTGCGTATCTGCCACCACCCGCGCGCGACACCGCACCCTCACACAAGACGCCGCTGGCCAGAAACTCCTGGCCTCGCAACACTCACAGAAGGGGTCGGCGGATGTGGCGTAAGCCTGTAGAGTATAAAGGAAAAATGTTGTAATATGTATCATCTATCTATATATACATATATATATATATGTATGTGTATATATACATACATATCATGGGTGTAAATGCATGTATGCATACATGCATACATGCATGCATGCATGCATCCATATATACATACAGTCATACATACACACATACATAAATTCATGCATGCATGCATGCATGCATGCATTTTATTAGATTACACTTCATCGCATGTCCAAGTATTTCATTCCATTTTACTTAATACATGCATACATGTGTGCATGAATGCATTACTGTACGCTACGTTACGTTACATTACATGACATCACATTGCATTACATTACATGACATTACAATTCAAATCAATACCATATATTACATTCCATTCCATACACTGCAATGCAATACATTACCTTACATTACATGCATACACAAATACAGACGTACGTACGTACATACATACATAAATACATCTACACCTGTGGGTGTCATACTTATATCGGGCGCCAGCGGGTGGAACTCCAACAGACTGTGTGCTGTCCAGGGGCCCGTGTGCTGGACACTCTGGAGCCTCACGGGCGGAACCCTCAGACCAAGAACCACGAGGCCCAGCGGTCGGGCGGGGAAGCACTTCTGGGCGGGGGCCCCCGGCCAACCGCCAAGAAAATCGCCAAGCGAGTGGAGATCAAGGCGGGGCCCTATGGCCAACCACCGCGGAAACCCACCAGCCAGTGGCAACCGTGGCCAGGGCCTAGCGGCCAAGCACCGAAGAGCCCACCACAACGGGGCGACTCTGCGGGACCACAGCGACGGACCAACTCGACGGTGGTAACTCTGGGAGGGGCCCCACTGGACGGGGGCATCCCTGGGCGGGAGCGTGCTGCCCAGAAACAAGGAGCGCACCAAGAGAAGGCAACTCCGGGTGGAACCATATGACCGACCACCACCGACCGCGCCACGCAGGGGCAACCCTGGGTGGGCATCCCGGGGCGGGGAACACCGTGTGAGACCACGGCAGATTCCACGACGCCGCTGCTGGTCCAGAAGAAAAGAATTGCGTAAGCATAACCTTTCGGGGCGACGCCCACATGTCTCCGGTCGGCGCTGAACCCTCCACCCTGGCGCCAGAGGCGACGCCGGAGGCGCCGCCGGGAGGGCCCAGCGCAGATCCGAGAAGTTCACGGGGAGCTCTGCAAGTTCACGGTTATGCCATCTCTTCGCACTTCGACGACCTGGTCTCATCCTCGCGGCTTTCCCCTCGGGCGTCCTGCATCGGACTTGACGCCGACGCCGGCGCGGTGGACAGCGCGACGAGCTCCAGCAGCCCAACGCACGTGGCCAGCACATGCACGCCCTGGTCTGACCAGCAGCCCCAGCGTCCTTTCCAGGCCAGGCCAACGTCGCCTCGCAGACGTCGGTGGGGGAGGGGCGAATATGGCGGCAACGTAAGGAGGGAGCAAGAGCGATAAGGGGAAAGAGTTCGGGCGGCTCTGAACGACGGCGGGGAAAGGCTTCACTGCACGTCGCGCAGACGCTGAGCAAGAGCGAGAAGAGGCAAGAGGCAAGAGGCGGGGCGACTCTGAACGTCGGCGGTGAGGCCAGACCCTGCGCCGCGCTTCAGCACCGCACGTCGCGCAGAACCTGAGGGTAGGCTGCACTGGTTGCGAGGAGAAGAGAGCTGACAAGGTGCGGTGGAGCAACAAACATTGACTCAAGCTGAGCAGCCCACCGAGATTCTTCAAAGACGGCAGTGGCACCCCCGATCGCTGGCACTGCGCACCACCCCAGCAGGTCGGCGCTTCAAGCGCGGAGCGGAGGGGCGCCTGGCGGACCTGATGGGCCTGAGGGTGAACGGTTGTAGGAAGCTGGGGCAAGTTGGTCGGGGCGGGCTGAAAGGATGAAGGGACGAGGCAGGGACAGGAGGACGGAAAGAGGTAAATGAGGACGAAGAGGAGGAGGAGGAGGAGGAGGAGGAGGAGGAGGAGAAGGCAGAGGAGGAGGAGAAGGAAGAGGAGGAGGGGGAGGAGGAGGGGGAGGAGGAGGGGGAGGAGGAGGAGGAGGAGGAGGAGGAAGAGGAGGAGAGGGACGAGAGGTTTGGCACGCCCTGGACGACGAGTAGAAGAAGGAAGGACGAGGGGCACGCGGAGAAGGAGAGGGCTTTCTTTGACTCAAGTGGGCTCGCTTCAGCACTCAGCTCGGGCGGCGTGGGCCCAAGTGGGTGGGCAAGGGGCGGGCACCTGCCCCGACCGCACAGCCAGAGCTTGCCTCCGCCCCCGATCCGACACACGATCAGGGGGAGTTATGGGCGACAGAAAAAAAACACACACGAGGGAAGGAGGAGGAGGAGGAGGAGGGGGAGGAGGAGGAGGAGGAGGAGGAGGAGGAGGAGGAGGAGGAGGACGAGGAGGAGGAGGAGGACAACGAGGAAGAGGAGGAGGAGGAGGTGCAGAAGAAGAAGAAGGAGGGGATGAGAAAAAAACAGAAAAATACAGGAGGAAGGTGGGACAGGAGAAGGAAGAGGGGGAGGCAGAGGCACAGCGCCAGAATACAGATGACTCGATCGCCTCGAGACGGCCTTGGAGGCGTCGAAACATCGAAACTCCTGGCCACGACGGCTTCGCTCGCGGCGGAACAATCAGCGGAGATGGAACTGTGTTGCGCCACACTTCGAGCATGAGGGCTCCGCGGCGCGCAGTCCAAGCCTGATTACGAAGTCCAACGGAGGAGGAGGAGAAGAAGAAGAAGAAAAAGGAGGTGGAGGAGGAGGAAGAGGAGGTGGAGGAGGAAGGATGGGAAGGAGAAGGAGGAGGATGAGGAGGCGGAGCGTGCCGAAAGGGAGTTCATCCAAAGCTAACCTCAGCTACTGCTACTGCTGCTGCTGCCGCTGGCTCCCATCTCCTCGCTCTCGCTGCCAGTGACCCAAACGGAAGGCCAGTGGGCGGCAGCTGGCGCAAGCGAGGCGGCGGGAGGCGCCTGATCAGCTGCATGAGCTGCTCGCATCAACGCTGCGCGATCAAGCAGCGACCGCTGAGCTTGCCGACCCAACGGCAAACGGACAACCACAGCGATCGCTTCGGGGAGGGAGGAGGCCTCGAGGAACGAGAGAGGACGCTGCAGCCGCGAGGCACGGCTGGCGGCAATGCGATACGTGTGATAGCAAGCAGTGACACATGCAAATTGATGGCCAAGAAGGCCGAGAAGAAAAAGGATGTTGGACGGAAGGCGAACACGGAGAGCCCTGGAGGCCCACAGGAGAAGCGGGGCACAGGAGGAGGGGCAATGAGAGATTCGAGCAGGAGCCCCGTGGCAGCCGAACACGCGCCCTCCACCACGCTGCAGCCTGGATCCCGTGGTCCAGCCACCGAGCGACGACCGAAAGACGATGAACGACCAGGACTTCGGAATCGACGCGAGGGCGGCGCGAGTCGACTGCCACTCGACGGGCGGAAAAAACGACGCCACAGCGATAATGTTTCCGCGCCCGCTTAATGATCACAGGCTCGAGAGACTGACAGAACAAGCGAGAAGTGAAGATCCTAGCGAACTGACTCTGCCATTTAGGTTTGCGCCGTGCAAGCACATCTGGGGGCGGTTTCCGAAAGAGCGCCAGAGCCTCGGCCCCCGCACCTCGGAGGCGACGGTCCGATGGGAATCCTAAGGAAGCACGCTCGAGGGAGAGGGAGATCGCAGGAGAGGACCGGGGCCATTTCCTGGGAATCCCACCAGCCGAACTGGCCATGGGCATTCAACGCGGACCGCAAGCGAGGCAGCACACATTGCCAAGTCGCGCAGGTGACGAGGGAGGACCGCACGAGGGCAGCAGCAGCGATCGGGAGAAGGGTCAAAGGTTGTGGGGCATTCCACGTCGCCAGCTGCGGCCGGTCACACATCCGAAGCATAGTGTGAGGAACGCGATACAATCTCGACAGAAGCCGACGTTCAAACATAGACCGCTGCCATGAGAGAGGAAAAATGCATCTTGTAGCTGAGCACGCTCCGGATTCGTTCGTTATACAGTGCGACAGAAACTGCATGCGGAGCACCTCTTGCACCGACAGATGACGCGCGGCTCAGCGCTTTGGCCACAGGCGCTTCCCACTCGCCCTCAAGCGTCGCATCAGGGCCGAGGAAACATCCAAGATACGGTGTTTTCCCCGCAATCTGGAAATCGCGCCACTCTGAGTTAGCCGTCTCCAACTGGGCTCGGAGGCGGTCTCCCACCTCCTAAGACATCGGAGCCCAGAGATGGACGGCAACACACTTCGAAACTATGAGGACCCGGGCCCCGAGACGTTTCGCCAAACGGAACGCGCGGCCCACATTAATATAGCCTCGGGAGCTCCAGACAATCAACCCGATATCGTCGGCGCAGGCCCTGACTAGCCCACGGCGAGGTCGGGGGAGGTGGAGTTCGAGGTCACGGAGGAAAGGATAGACAGAACAGATAAAGAGAGCACTGCTGAGCGGGCAGCCTTCGAGCACGCCCGACCTCACCCAAAAGACGAAGATCGAACGATCACCTAAGACCGTGAAGCAGGGGTTCGCATGATAGAACCCCTCCACGGCTCGCTTAAAACCTCGGGGGATCGGGGCTAGTTCGACCGTGGATTTCATCCACTCCTGGGAGACGGAGGGGGAGGCCTGGGAGAAGTCAAAAGCGAGGAGGGAAGGAGAATGAGAGGGATCCCCGAAATGTTCGATGCGCACCTCACGGGCCACCCCGTCAAGATCTACGATATAATTCAAGAAGTTCCTTTCAGGGATGAAACCTCTTTGCGATGGGGCGGCCAATGCTTGGATAGCCTTGGTCGCGGAACGATTCAGCACGCCTGCAATCACTTTGTTGCTGGCGTTCTTAAGCCCGAGCGGGCGCCCATCAGCAGACTTCCTAATCAGCGCTTCACCATCCGCTTGTGTGCCAGGGAGGGGCTTAGGGATAAACACCTGGATACGGCAGCGCAGAAATCAAGCGAAACATGTCTACCCGAGAGCACCCAGAGGAGGACTTCGCGCAGGATCTCGGCTCCGCGACCGTGTTTCCAACACGAATACGGAAGCCCATCAGGTCCAGGCGCGGAGCCCAGGGCCCCGTCCAGAAACATCGAAACAGGACGCCGCGACGGCGGAGGAAGGTCCCGAAGATCCAGGCTACCCCCTGCGAAATTCTGGGCACGCGCCTCGGCCCCGGGGGGGGGGGGGAGTGGGGCGCGCCGAAGATCGGGGCCCAGTACTGATGTAAAGCGTCCGTCATTCGCTCGCGACCCCGACTCACCCCCCGCCGACCCCGACGCGACGACCCCCGCCAGAAATTCACGTCTCCCGAACGAAGACCAGAGCCGAGCACGCCGAGCCGCTGCAGCCTTCCGTTTGAAAATTCTCGCCTGCTGACCAGGGCGCGGCTCGCTGGCTTCTTGCTGCTCGAGGCTCTGCCTGAACCGCTGAAGTTGCAAGGAGGAGTAGATGGGGCGTAAAGGAGGGTCGAGGAGACAGATGTCAAATTGCCCAGGCCGACCCTCCCCCGAACAGCCTTTGACCTCGATCGCACCGCGTGCCCACGGATGACGAGCCCACAAGGCACGAGCGAGCTTGACGTCCTGACGCGCGACCACTCCAGCGATACAGCGCGCCACCATGGCACGAGAAGACAGCGAGCGCGGGGCAATAGCGAGTTGAAGGTCACGGACTGCATTCGCCGCAATTCACCTAGAGGGAGTGCCATATTGAAGGGCTTCGGGAGCCTCGCACTTCGAAAAAACGATGAGCCGCTCGTATTCTTTGATCCGAGAAGGAAAGAGAGGGTCGGAAACCACCTGGCGGGGCAGAGGTCGGGGACGGGGGGGGGGGGGGGGGGTTCGGGTTCAGCACGGCGGCCCATCATTCGTACTAGAATCGGGGAGTGGTCCGAGACACCAGCGATAAAACGTTCTCCGGGCTCGCACGCACGGGACGCTTGCTGGAAACCTTCGCATAGGATCCAGGGGGGGGGCAAGAAAATCCGATCCACCGCGGACGTCGAGGAGGTCCCAGGATGCCACGGGGTCGGGCCTTCAGGAGAGAGAGAGAGAGAGAGAGAGAGAGAGAGAGAGAGAGAGAGAGAGAGAGAGAGAGCTCAGTCAGTTGACGCCAAATGCGCTTCCAGACGGCGTCGCCAGCACGAGCCTGCCGACGGACGCTCGAGTCTATATTGAAACCACCCGTGAGAATCAAGCCAAACCGAGACGGATCACCTCGAACCACTTCGATCTGGAGCAGATCTTCACACGGACAGCCTCCAGGGCAGCAGGGGGGATCTCAAAGTGGTGAGCATTCCACTGAAAGAGGGTGAACTCAGAGCTCCGAATCTCCAAAAAGATGACCTTACCCTGGACCTGGAAGGGACCTTCCTCCTCGTGGTCCGACAACGCACGGGGCCCTGAGAGCCGCGGGACCAGAGTCGCAACACCGCGAACCTTGGATCCAGGAAGGTGTGGCGCAAAAACTTCGCGCTCCAACCTGGAGCTGAAACAGACCTCCCTCACGGCATCGCGGTCCCCATGCGTCTCCTGCAAGGCGAAGATGGCGTCGGGCCGCACGATATCCGAGAGAAGCTGTGCGCGACGCCTGGCGCCAGCATGTGCCAGCACCTGCATGATGGCAAAGCGCGCGACAATTCCAACTTCCGTATCGTACACCAGCTTCGCCCACTAATGTATCACCCCGACCACGATACGACCTTTGGCTGGAAGGTGGTCTGCGCGACCTCCTACAAGCGGGACAGCTCGACGCCGATGTCGGCCACGCAGTTGCGGTTCCAGACCACTGATGGCACCGCCGTTGGAGAGACCGTGATCCTCGCCAGCGGCTCCCACTGGTAGGAGACGACGCCCGCAACACGGTCCACGTAGAGCTTGTAGGGAAACGAGAAGGTGGAAGACATGGCGTCGCGTAGGTGACGGCAGGCTTTCTCAAGAGCAATGTCCGATCGATTTTTGTCCAAACCAACATACATAGGAATACGCCGACCGCCAGGCGCATCGACGTAGAAGTCGCGCCAACGCCCTGGGCCCAAGCGAAGGGCGGCCGGAAGACGCCGAAGCCGAGCTTGCAGAGTCGCAGCATGAGGGCCCAACATCCGAAGAACGTACTGCTTGCCCAATTGAGGGCCTTCCAACTTGCACTCTGAGTCCAACGAATAGCCAGCTGCCAGAAGCCAATCAGCGATGGCAGCCTGAACATGAAGAAGAGCCACTTCCTCCTTGGCGTTGATGACGAAGATGGTGTAGTCTTTGGGCCTGTCCCACTCAGCGGCGCGGGCAGGGGGCTCGCTGGGCTGGGGCGCTTTCGCCAGATCCAGCTCGTTCTCAAGCTTGGCGAGGCGGCGTCCCATCTCCTCCTGCAGCTTGGAGACCGCGTCGACCTTTGACTCAGTCTGCTGCAGCCGAGCCGAGAGAGCGTCCATGCGCTGGCCCACACGCTCATCGAACTGCTTGAACAACGGGCCCGTCGCCTTGGAGAGGGCTTGCGGCAAGGTCGCCTGCATCGACGCCAGACAGGTGCGACACATCTCGGCCATGCAGCTGGACTGGAACTCCTTGAAGGCCGCGTCATGAGCCGCTTGCAACTCCTTCCGTACCAGCAACGCAGCCCAGGGGTCCAGTGACAAAGCCCCCCCAGCACCACCAGGAGGGCCGCCAGGCACAGAAGCAGCTTCCTCAGCAGGCGCAGCACGCCAAGGGTAACCCCCAGGAGCACCCTCACCACCAGCGTCCCGCAGAGGAGGGCCAGCATCGCGAGCAGGAGGCGCAGGCCACGGCTGCGGAACCCTGTCGCTGGAAGGGTGGCCGCCGCCAGCAGGAGCGCCTGCCAGCTCCTGCGTCGGGAACGTGGGCATGAGGTCCAGCTGGGACATGCTCTCCAGTGTGGACGCCGCTGCAGCAGCGCGAGCATCGTCGCGTAGCTCTTCGGGGGCACCACGATCGCTGCGGGAGCGCTGCGAGCCATGCCCAGGCGTCCCAGCGCGCGAGGCTCGTGGCGTACCGCCCGCCCTTGGCGTCGCAGGCGGAGACGTACCCGCCGAGCATGCTGACATCCCATCAGACTCACGAGGAGTGAGAGCATGGCCCCTAGTGCGCCGAAGAGGAGTAACAAATTCGCCCTTGGATGACTTCTTGACCCTGCCCTCGCGTTTCTCCTTCCTCCCGCGCTCATGGTCTCCGCCCATGGCGCGCACGGGGAAGACACCCAGGGTGCCGTCGCCACAAACAAGGCCTTCCAGGCCGCACACGCCGAAATCGCCCGAGCCTGCCGCACGGCTGCGGACAAGCTCGAAGCCTCGCGGCAAGGTTTCGAACTTGAGCCAAAATGGCTACGGAGGAGGAGGAGGTGGAGGGGGACAGGCAGTCCAGAGGAGGAGGAGGAGGAGAAGAAGAAGGAGGAGGAGGAGGAGAAGAAGGTGGAGGAGGAAGAAGGAAGGTGGAAAGAGGGGAGGAGCAGGCGATGAAGAGAGCGTTCGCGGCTGCACCGGCATCGCCGCCGCTGCCCTGTGCTGGCGACGGCGCTGGGGGAGCGCCTTGGAGGCCCGTACCACGTTCGCACCACTCCGATCATCTTCCTCCTCCTCCTCCT
>CAUYUJ010005555.1:0-60363 GCA_963575745.1 Prorocentrum cordatum
CGGCCTGCGTGGCGGCAACCTGGGCCTCCAGCTCGGCCTCTTTGCGGGCACGCGGTGTGTGTATCTGTGTGTTTGAGTGTTTATGTATGGTGTGTCTGTGTATGTGTGTATGTGTGTATGTGTGTATGTGTGTATGTGTGTATGTGTGTATGTGTGTATGTGTGTATGTGTGTATGTGTGTGGTGTGTGTGTGTGTGGTGTATGGTGCGTGTGTGTGTGTGTGTCGCCGCTGCTGCTGCTGCTGCTGCTGCTGCTGCTGGGCGTGGAGGGGAGGGGATGGGAGGGGGTCTCCTGCTGCTGCTGTTGCTGCCCCCCTCCTTGAATGGCAAGAAGGTTCCAGAACCGAACCGAACTGGCCGAACCGAACCATGCTGAACCGAACAGGCGCGAAACGGTTTTGATTCTCAACAAGAACCGGACCGAACCGGCTGACGCCATTTGTAATATCGAACCGAACCGAACCAAACTCGACTTTGAACCGAACCAGACCGAACCGAACCGAACCGGACCGAACGGGAGCCAGCCCGAAGCCTGGGGGTGTCCCTGGCCCATGGGGTAAACGTTTGGGGGTAAGTCCCAGAGCCGTTGGGGTAAGTCCTGGGGCCCGAAGGGTAGGAGGTCCCCACAAGGCCTCGAAAAAGGTACGAAGTCCTGGGTCCTGTTACCAGCCTGGTACACATCCCTATCCCTATGCTGGGCATCGCCTCATCACGATGCCGATCATAGGGATTCTTCCCTGAGTTTCTGAGGGCGCATCCCTAAGACTGTCATCGCCTTTTTGGCACGTCACTCTTAGGGACAAGGATCTGTGCGAGGCTGGTGATCCTGGGGCCCCCGGGGGGGAGTCCCGGGGCCCCAAAGCATCGAAAACATAAGTCCCGGAGCCGTGACGGCCATCGGAGGCACATGCCGCCGCGGTGCTGCTGGCCCACGAGAAGGGAGGTACGGCAAGGCAGAAAACTACAACACTGCACCAAACACAACGTCGCTACGCACACCCTCTGCGTGCCGACGGGGCGTCGCTACGCACGCCCTCTGCGTGGCTGCGACCAATTATTAAAACCCTAAAACCAATTAAATTCACGAATGGATTACTCATCCTCACGATGCGGGCCCCAAATGTCCGACGCCCCGATCTCTTCACCGCGGGGCCCCGGAAGCCCCGACCCTCTCCCCGGGACCGGATTTTTTCATCCCGAGCCGTTTCCTGACGGCCCCGTCCGAGCCCACCCTGACCTTCCAGGAGGGCTAGGAAATAGCACCAGGACGTCGATGTTCCAACTCCTGCCGAGGTCTGAGGCAGTCCAGATCGATCTGTAGGTCTGGAGTGCCATTTTTTGGCGCTCTGGAAGGTCAGGGCAGGCCAGGGCCTGTGGAGGCCGAGAACGGCCGGAAACCTCCCGTCGTTGTTCTGCCCGCTCCCCCGCCCAGAGCTGCCGGCACGGCCCGCGAGCCCTGCGTCGGGACGCGCTCGGGGCCGAAGGGCCTCCGAGCAGGAACGCGGCAGCGGCGGCGAGGCCTCGCGAGAGCGACGTGGTTGGCAGGTGGCGTGAGCAGCTCTGCGGAGCGCCCCTGCGGCAGCGAGGGCAAGGGGCCCCGGGGCGGCGCGGGCCTTCCCCGACCGCCCAAGACAGCCCAGGAGGAAGCCAAGAGAGGCCCCAGAGGCCCCCTAGACATCGAGGAAGCCCCAGAGGAAGCCAAGAGAGGCCCCAGATGCAAGAGGGCCCCGAATCGCCGAAACATCGCTCGAACCGCCCCCGGATCGGCGGCACTGACCGGAGGCCAGCCCAATACGTACACGCAACCCCAAGAATCCCACCAGCCCTCTGGGCGTCGGTGGTTTAGGGAGTTTCCTGTTCCACCCCTCCTTCTTCCCCTTCGGGGAGGGGTTTACCCCTCCCCCTACCCCCTCCCCTGGACATGGACAGGGGGTCTCGCGGGGTGTCAGGGTGTCCAAAACGGCCTCGGCGAGGAAGCCAACATCATTGATTTTACGATGGTTTTGGCCCCTCTCACCCAAGATGGCCCAAAGATGGCCCCCAAGGCTCCCAAGGGTGCCCCAAAATGGCCCAAAGATGGCCCCAAGAGGCCCGGCCCCCAGGAGGCCCCCAAGAGACCCCCAAGAGGCCCCAAGAGACCCCCCAGAGGCACCCAAGATGCTCCAAGAGGCCTCGGCGAGAATGCCGATTCATTGATTTTACGAAGGTTTTAGCCACATGTTGGCCTCTTGGGGGGGCACTGATTCAGATGATTCCACGAGCGCATGGGAGAGCCCAAATTGACCTCCAAGATGGCTCAAGATATCCCAAGATGTCTCATCATGGCTTCCTCTGTGTGCTGCCCACTTCCCTGATCGAGGCAATTCCTCTGGGCATCGTTTACGAAGGTTTTAGCCACATGCTGGCCTCTTGGGGGGGCCTTCTCCTCTTTCTCTCCTCAGCTGCCGATTTCTCCTCCATTCCTCCTCCTCCTCCTCCTCCTCCTCCTCATCATCATCCTCTTCCTCCTCCTCCTCCTCCTCCTCCTCCTCCTCCATCTTCTCTTATTCCTCCATGTTATATTCCTTCTCCTCCTCCTCCCCATCCTCCTCACCCCCCCCCCGCCTTCCTGTTATCCCTCCTCCTCCTCTTCTTCCTCCTTCTCCTCTTCCCTTCCTCCTTTTTCGTCCTCTTGTGTTACGACGGTTTCTCTGGCCTTTTGTTTTTCAGCATGCTCCCCTGCTTCTCTGATCAGGGAAAATCGTCTGGGCATCGTCTCTCGATGGGCTTCCCGACTTTTCACTTCCTATGATTCCTATGTCCTACCGGAGGGCCCAAGCCGTCTCCAGACAAAATGGACATGGATGTCCACATTGTCCGGGCGCCGTGGGCGGCCCAAGAAGGCCCCAAGAGGTGCCCAAGAAGGCCCAAGCCGTCTCTGGACAAAATGGACACGGATGTCCAAATTGTCCGGGCGCCGTCTTCCTCCTCCTCCTCCTTCTCCTCCTCCTCCTCCTCCCCTCCTCCTCCAGAGGCACCCAAGATGCTCCAAGAGGCCTCGGCGAGAATGCCAAACCATTGATTTTACGAAGGTTTTAGCCACATGTTGGCCTCTTGGGGGAGGGGACACTGATTAAGATGACTCCAAGAGCGCCTGGGAGAGCCCAAAATGACCTCCAAGATGGCTCAAGATATCCCAAGATGTCTCATCATGGCTTCCTCTGTGTGCTGCCCACTTGCCTCATCGAGGCAATTCCTCTGGGCATCGTTTCTGGATGGGCTGGTGGGGATTCTTTTTTGGTCGGCGGCTCCAAGGCGACGGTCAAGGAGCGAAAGCGGCGACCGGGTGGCGGAACGGGGCGAATTTGCGAACAAAGCCGCCAGTGTCGGCGGACAAGCTCGCACCCGCAAGACAAACTCGCAGTTGCACATGCACAGAACAAAATGAATTTGTTCTTTTTCTGGTGGGGATTCGCGAAGCGTCAACAATTCCATAGATTTTCATATATTTTGTGGGTTTTCGTCTTCCACTCCACTTCCCATATTTTCCCATGTCGTCCTTGGAATCGCCGAGTAATTGTGTGTGAGCGTTTTTTCCCGTCCTGAGAATCGGCGATACATCGCCGACATGGTTGGACCTGGGACAGATAGAAGAAGAAATAACGCCATGAATTTTAACTTTTGGCGCTCCGCGAGGATTTCTTGGATCTGCGCTGGACCCCCCTCCCTGGCGCGCGGAGCGCGCCAGGGGCGGCGCTGGAGGCGCCGCCAGGGGGGCCCAACAGAACAGAAGAACATCCTTCAAGAACATGGGACCCTCCGCCGGCCAAACAAACACACACACACAAACACACACACACACACACGCGCGCTCACACAACACACACACACAAAAAAAAACACACACAGACAGACACACATAACATCCAGGGGTGCCCTCCCCAGGATGCACAAGAACGTTCCACAAGCACGAAGAACATCGGGGCACCTCCCCGAACCGACCTCGATCCTATACCTCGGCCCGACTGTAGATCGGCGATAGGCCCACGATCGTCACCTGACTTCACGCATCGAACCCCGCGATGCGCGACGCGCGGTCGTAAGATGAGGCGAGAGATGAGGAGGAGGAGGAGGAGGAGGAGGAGGAGAAGGAGGAGGAGGAGGAGGAGGAGGAGGATCGAGGATCGACGAGGAGGACGAGGAGGAGGAGGAGGAGGAGGAGGAGGACCGAGGAGGAGGAGGACCGAGGAGGAGGAGGAGGGAGGAGGAGGAGGAGGAGAAAGGGAGGAGGAGGAGGAGGGGGAGGAAGAGGATCGAGGAGGAGGAGGAGGAGGAGGAGGGGAAGGAGGAGGAAGATCGAGTGGGATCTGGATCGAAGGGGATCTGGATAGAGGCTTCCCGCTACTCCGCCCGCCTCTTCCGGCGCAGCCAGCGCCCCGAGGCGGGCGCCGTGAGAAAACAGCTTCTCCTCCCCTCCTCCTGCTGCTCGTCCTGTACCTCCTTCCCCCCTCCTCCCTCTCTCCCTCTCTCCTTCTCTCCTTCTCTCTCTCTCTCTCTCGCTCTCTCTCTCTCTCTCTCTCTTTCTCCCCATTCCTCTCTCTCTCTCTCCCCCTCTCCCTCCGTATTGCTTGCTCTCTCTCTCTCTCATTCTCTCTCCCTGCTCGTCCTGCCCCTCCCCCCCTCTCCGTGTCAGGTTACCTGTTTTCGGTGGGCCAGAGGTTCTCTAACGTAGACGTCGTCGTCCTGGCGTCCTCGTCCTCGTCTTCCTCCTCCTCCTCCTCCTCCTCCTCCTCCTCCTCCTCCTCTTCCGCGCCTTCTGCGCCTCGGCCTGTGCTTTCGCCTCCTTCATTTCGTCTCTCTCCGCGCTGCGCTTCACGACCTGGCTGGCGCGGGGGCGAAGGGGATCGAGGATGAGCGAAGGGCACTCGCGTCCGACGTGTCAGGCTTACCACCGACCTCACAGAGGCCTCCCAAACGGGGCACGAACAACTGGGATCAGAGCACCGCGCCGCGTCGCCAGTGCATCGTCGATGCATCGTCGATGCGTCCGCGTCGTCGGCCATGTATTGGCAACGTCCGCCGAAGAGGGGGAAGAGGAGAAGGAGGAGGAGGAGGAGGAGGAGGAGAAAGAGGAGGAAGAGGAGGAGGATGAGGAGGATGAGGAGGAGGAGAAGGAGGAGGACGAGGAGGGAGGATGAAGAGGAGGAGGAAGAGGAGGAGGGGGAGGAGGAGAAGGAGGAGGAGAAGGAAGAGGAGGAGGAGGAGGAGGAAGAGGAGAGGAGGAGGAGGAGGAAGAGGAAGGGGAGGAGGAGAAGGAAGAGGAGGAGGAGGAGGAGGAGGAGGAGGAGGACGAGGAGGAGGAGAACACCGAACTTCACATCGAGCCGCATCGCCCATCCACCGGCGGCGAGGCGTGGCCCTCCGACCCCATTCGCTTGGACCCTGCCCCGGAGAAGCCCGGGGCCCAGGCGCGCGTCAGGAGACCACGTGCGCATGGCGCGCCGTGTGGCCATGATCCCATTCCGGGCGTGTGTAAACGGCGGAACCCTGTTGCGCCCGCACCTGGAGCCAGCGCGCAGCACCAGAAGTGCCGTATACACCGTCGTCGTGGATTCGCAACGTGCATTGACATCCCGGTGGACGCGGAAACGGCACGCGCACGCATACCACGGGGTGGGAGGGTCAAGAAGACGCGCATGTCCGCTGTGTGACCGTGGCCGCCAAGAGCCCACGCAGCCCAAACGCGCGCGAAGCCCTTCGAAGGCTCCCAGGGGTAAGGAAAATCAAAACATGGAGGAGGAGGAGGAGGAGGAGGAGGAGGAGGAGGACGACGACGACGAGGAGGAGAAGCAAGGGGAGGAGGACGACGAACAGGAGGTGGACGAGGAGGAGGAGGAGGAAACGGAGGAGGAGGACGAGGAAGAACAGGAGGAGGAACGGGAGGAGGAATAAAAGGGGTAGAAGGTTGAGGAAGGAGGAGGAACAAACAACGTATGTCCTGAATGGGCGGTTCCTCTGACCTGCAAGGCAGTGTCGTCTGATAGATGACCTGCAAGGCACCATCGTCCGCAGAAGGAATACACGCGGCCCCCTGCGATTGATTGCGTCGTCGACCCACGCCGGCACGAGAGGAAGGGAGAATGCGAATAATGATGCGACGAAGGAGGTTCGTTGGTTGGCTGGTTGCGTCTGCCCGGGGAGAGCATCGTTTCGAGCCTCTGGGCAGGGGCTCTTCTGCGCAACTGAGCTGGGCGGGCCCCCCTCCGAGACAACTGCAGACTGCAGCCCATCACGACACGTCGATCATGGAGCTGGCCGCCTTCGACCGCTACTGCCAGGACCACGTCCGCCACTACATCGAGGGCTCGGCCTCTGCTACCAGCTCATGGATCACTCTCGCGCCAGACGCGACCAGACCGAATGGGTTCCAGATGACCCGTGGGCATCGCCGGCGGAGGAGCCCCGCTGGGCACCTCTCCTCGACATCGGGGAGCCCGAGGAGGAGGGTGGCACTGCCGGCCCGCCAGAGCCCGACAGGCCAGAACGCCACCACGAGCCGGGCCGACCAGACAGGGCGGTTCGCTTTGAGAAAGCCTTCCAACTCATCGGCGAATCGGACGCCTCCTCCGAAGACGGCCTGCACGCGGCCGCGGGAGCCGCGAGCGGAGACCGCCCAAGGAGAGTCGTCCGCTCCCACCGCGCTGTGAGATGCATCGACGGCTCGGACACCTCATCCTGATCTCGCTGACCTTCGGCGCACAGGTGGTGGGCCGCCACTTTTCTAAACAACGGCCGGAGGCTCGGGATCTGAACAGCGAGAATGACTCCCCCCCACCTCCCCCTCGCTGCCTGCCCGCCCGTTTTTTCCTCCCCCGTCCTGCTTTCCTGGTCCTCGTGCCTCGCCCCGCCAACCTTCACCTCCCCCCCTCTTGTGGAGTCGGGACGGTTGGGGGTAGTTCAATGGGCGGGAAGGGGAGCACTCAGCCGACGGCGGCATGGCGTTGGCCATGATGCCGTGGCTCGAAACCTGCAAACAAATGGCGAGCACTTCATTCCCCACCCCTACCTCACCACACGCCATGCCGCACCGCGGCACCCTCAGAAGGGCCCCGCACATGTTCTCCAATCTTTTCCCAAGCCACCAGGACACTGACCAAGCAACCCCCCCTCCTCTTCTTACCCCCACTGCAAGATGTTTAAAGGCGAAGTGCCACCAGGGAATCGGCAATTCCCACTGCCACCAGGGCTACAGTACAGCCCTCTACCTCCGTGCAGCCTCCCGCGCTGTTGAAGCCTCCAGTGCCCCACCCACACTGACAGGGCCACCAGGGCCAGCAGCTGCTTCCGCTGGTCTTGGAGCAGAGCCACCAGGGCCGCAGTGCAGACTGGCACCCTCCTCATCTGCACACAGCCCTCCCGCCTACCTCCGTGCAGCCGCTGGCGCTGTTTGGCCTCCAGTGCCCCACCCACACATGAACAGGGCCACCAGGGCCAGCAGCTGCCACCACAGACCACCCTCACCAGGGCCAACAGGGCCAACTCTGTGTAACCCAGCGCATCTGCAGAGCCAACCGGCTGCAGGGCCATCAGGGCCACCGGCACCTTCATGCGTCACAATGCTAATCTGCCGCAGTCTGACTGCAGCCTCAGCCAGCCGGGCACAGGAGGGCTGGAGGACCTCCCAGCCTGTCCCCACAGTCAGCAGGGCAACAATTTGACTAAGCTGATGCTGCAACAACAGCCATCAGGGCTGCGCAGCACGAGCAACCTCGAATCACGGGGGGCTGATGCAGCTGGGCTGGAGGCCCACCCCTGCCACACGGGTTGGAGGCCCACCCCCACCCGACAACCTTCGGCAACCTCAGCGTCCCCCCCCAAATCCCATGCTCTGACCACGTGGGCGCCCCAAGAGGGTTGACCCAGGGCACCCCCAGGGCGCCGACCCCAAAAGGTCGGGGGACCCAAAGGGGGGGGACCCAAGACAGGGCCCTTAGGGGTCCATCAGCGCCTGCCAGCTGTGCTTTGCCGTCAACCTCTACCTCAACTTTCTGTCCTCCACAGGATGATCTGATGATTGATGTGATGACCTCTCCTTTTTTTTCTCTCTCTCTCTCTCTCTCTCTCTCTTCCTCACCAACTGGGGTCGAGCCCCACAATTTTGTCTACTCCCCCAGGGGGGGCCGACCGGCCCCCCCTGGGGGAAGCGGCAGCATCATCACGATCCTCATGCCGACAGGAATCAGGAATCAGGCCGAGGAGGGGGCGAGGAAGCGCACAAACGCAGCGAGCAGACGCGGACCAGGAGGAAGAGGAGGAGGAGGAGGAGGAGGAGGAGGAGGAGGAGGAGGGGGAGGAGGGAGGAGGAGGGAGGAGGAGGAGGAGGAGGAGGAGGAGGAGGAGGAGGAGGAGGAGGAGGAGATGGAGGAGGAGGAGGAGAAGATGGAGGAGGAGGAGGAGGAGGAGGAGGAGGAGGAGGAGGAGGAGGAGATGGAGGAGGAGGAGGAGGAGGAGGCGAGCCCCCCGGGCCCTCGGGCAGCGATTCCTGGGCCCTCGGGGCCTCGGGGCAGGCTCTCGGGCCCGCAGGCGCCGCGCGTCCTGGGCCGCCTGCGGGTGCCGCAGCGGCGCCGCGCACCGGGCAGCGCAGCGCCGTGCTGCGCGTGGGCCGTGCTGCCGGCTGCCGACGCCGCGCCGGCTGCGATGGAAAACTGCGCGCTGCGGTGCAGCGCAGGGCTCGAGCTAACCAGTGTCTTCCGTTGTCGCTCTGTGTTCGTCATCCCCAGTTCTGTCCTCGTTCCACATCTGCTGCAAGACGAAGCCAAAACAAAGACGGTCCACGAAATTGCGAAAACACCGTTTAGCTCGAGCCCTGGTGCAGCGAGGTGCGGCGCTATGCCACGCTGTCGCATGATGGTGAGCTGCGCGGACCCCAGCTATACTATGGTACGCAGTGTTGTGGCGTGAGATGTGATGACAGACTGCGCTGGGCCATGCTGAGGCTTGCATGCTGTGTCATATGCCGATGTGGTATGTTAGGCGCGAGACCATACAATGCTCCCTTTGATAAACGATTCCATCATGCGCTACATGAAAGTGAACGCCATAGTCTGCAATGATGTTCACTGACACGGTATGATATGGTGTGCCATGCTTTGTCATACTCTTATGACTGCGACGTGATGTACCAAGCTATGCCATGCATTTCTATGAGATCCCGTGCCAATCACCACTATGATGCAATATTCAACTTGGATAAGTGTATATCTGTGACCTGGTGTGGTTATCGAATGTATCTGCTGTAACAAGCCGTGCTGGCCACGATGCACGTTTCTCGATCGCACCAGGTTCATGCGCAAAGTCTTCAAACAAAACATATCACATTCCTGTGCGGGCGGGAGCGGGAATGCGGACAGTGTTTCCGAGGTTCTTGATCTCGCCGACGATGACGTCGCGCTGGTCATAGATCCTGCACGCCGCCCCGGGAGGCTCAGGTGTGTGGCAAAGCAGCGACGGAGGGCAGCGAGGAACGGGCCCACTGAGCAGCCCTCCACAGATGCCAGCGGCAAGGAAGGGCGAGACAGAGGCGAGGAAGACATACGCCTCGGCAGTCCCCCCGTCCCAGCAGGCCCCCACTGGCGCCCCCCAGCCCCCAATGCGGAAGGGCTGTCCGTCCGCTCTTCGGCGGGGTCCCTCGACCACTCCTCCCACGAACGAGGCGAAGGAGAATGGGGAGGAAAGAGAGGGAGGGGCAAAGAGGGAGCACGCGACAATGAGTGGAGCTGAGGGCGGGGGAGGGAGGGAGGTAGAGAGAGGGGGGGATTGAGGGATGGACCGAGCGAGGGGTGGACTCCGCTCCCTCTTCCCTCCTCCCACCTCCAAACAAATGTCCTCCTTCTCCAAACCTGCCTCTGCCCCACACCCAGCTCCCGACTCCACCTCCCTCCCCCTCCTCGCCCCGTCGTCATCGTCCTTCCCCTCCTCCTCCTCCTCCTCCTCCTCCTCCTCCTCCTCATCCTCCTCCTCCTACTCCTCATTGTGGTCATCGTCCTCCTCCTCCCCCTCCTTCTCCTCTTACGGGATCCCGCGCAATCAACACGCGGTCTAGTGATGGAGAAGAGCCGAGAAACCAACTCGACTGGGCAATCCCGCCCGAGAGTCTTCCGTGTTCCTCCTCCACGCGGACCTCCAAAATGTGATGCTAGTGCCGTTCTTTGTTCCTCGAAATCAAAGTCAAAGGGAGGAGAAGGGAGGACGACGACGGCGAGGCAGGTCAGTCAGCATCGGATCGAAAATCGAAGAGAGTGTCAGACACAGTCGCATCGGCACGGAGTCAAAATCGAGGCGGGTCGACTGCGCCAGGATTCTCGGCAACGCCTTACGAACAGCGTGCCGCATCGGAACGTCGGAACATCAGAATCAAATCGAATCGGGCGGGCCGGAACCGATATCGAATCGCACCGGTGGACACGAGATTGGCCCTGCGGCGAGGAGGAAGACGTGGAGCGAGGAGGACTCGAGCCAGCCACGGGATTTATTCTGCTCTGTCCCCTCCTGGTCTCCTCGTCCTCCTCCCCTTTCACATCCTGCTCATGTCATCCTTTTTTCTTCCTCCTCATCTTCATGTTCCTCTCCTCCTATTGTTCCTCCTCCTCCTCCTTTACTCCTCCACCCCTCCTCCTCTCACCCAGGATGAGGAGAGGGAGAGGACGGGGGACGGGGGGGGGTAAGGGGGGAGAACGAGGAGGAAAGGCGAGGACGACAAAACAACCAACGAAGGCGGTCGGCGAAAGACTCCCCCCCTCTTCTCCTCCTGCCGTACCGTGGCGACTCCGACGGGCTGGGAAGCTGTCCTTGGCTTCCCAGAAGGAGCGGCTCTCCCTCTCTTCCCTGCAATTCGCGCACAAGTGATGCCCACGCGCACGTGCCCTCCGCCACTAGTAGAGGTTGACGATTTTTGATGTTCACAAAGATCCGAACATAGATGGATTCCATTCCGATGCCAGAGTCTCTGCAGCGACGAGATGCAAGTACTCCCTCTCTGTTCCATGCGGCCTCGCAAGGCCCGTCTTCGGCCCGGCCGAGATCGGCAATCGGACATCTTGGAGGCTGAAATGGCGTGTCCGCCACTAGGTGTTCTTAATGGGTGCAAACTGATAATTTCATGGCTTATGCAGCGCCAATTCAAATGCTCTGCTATGATTGGCAGTTGGCATCCACTACTCGTGGGCAGATTGAGGCAGGATGCGGCGATTGAGCCTTGTCCGTTGGCGGTCACGCATCGCCCAGCCATGGCCGCCGGCACAAGCAAAGTGTGATCCACGCGTTCCAAAACTAAACATGTGAATCCACATTTTGGGATCACGCAGAATGTGAACTCACATGTCCGAAAACACAAGGTGAATCCACATTTTGGAACAACGCTATTCACAGGTTCCAATTTTACTACCAGACCGAAATGCAAATTTTCGAACTTTAGAAACACGCAACATGAGAATCCACATCAAACGCATCATAAGAACCATACCGAATTTTCAATGCACCCCGATGGGTGGCCCACGGCGTAGCGAGGCGGGCATCGAATTGAGAGCACCTTGTAATGGACGCACAATTTCATCCTCTGAACATTGAATCAAAATCGGATCGGATTGAATCAAATCTGCACCTGGGCAAACCAGCCGAACCCTCCGAACTGGACCGCCCGAGAAACAAAACCCGAAGCGGCCGAGCCGGATCGGCCGAACCGAACCGGTCCGCGACACGACCCGGTCCGGCCTGCGACGCGAACTGAGCCGGCCGAATCGAGCTGGCCTGCGACGCGGACCGAAGCGGCCGAACCGCAGCGGGCGCGCAGCGAGCCGAACAGAATCGAACCGCGCTGCGGCGGTCCTGCTCTTCCGTGCGCCCCCCTGCGCCCGTCCTCCTCGAGCTCTCCAGAGGACGCCGCGCGCCCACGGGAAGGGCAGCTCCCCTGGGCATCGTTCCCAGGTGTGCTGGTGTGGATGCGCGAGGCGTTGAGAACAAAGAGAACCCATGATGCCAAGGGTTCTGCGGCGAAAGAAACGGAATGAGAAGAAGAAAGAGAAGAAACAAAAATATAATGATGCGAAGAAGAAGAAGAAGAAGAAGAAGGAGGAGACGAATAAGAAGCACAGACGCCCTCTCTCTCCCTTGCCCCTCCCTGCGAGGAGCAACCAAAAACGGCACAGCCTGACTTCTCGAAGCTCCGCGCGGATTTCTGGGGTCGGCGCTGGGCCCCCCTCCCTGGCGCGCGGAGCGCGCAAAGGGCGGCGCCAGAGGCGCCGCCAGGGTTGGAGGCCTGGAAATCATTTCCGGCCGAAAACCGGCCCCCCCAAAACCGGACCGTCCCGCGACCGCCGAACCGAACCGGCATAACCGACCCGGACTGGCAAAACCGGACCGACCAAAACCGGACCCCGCGCCGAAATCGAACCGCTGCAACCGAACCGGTCCGCCGCCAAACCGACCCGAACCGGCCCGAACCGGACACTTCCTGGAAATGGGCACAACACAAGCACAGGGGGTTGCCTCCACAGGGGGAAGATGATCCTGGATGTCGGTGTCGGTGGCAACATTGCGGTCACCTTGGAAGCCAGAATATTGCCACCATCCCCGAGATCGGAATCTTCTTCCCTCGCTGGAGGCGCACCGCCGATGTTGGTCTTGGTGTCACCCTTTAGGCCTGCGACAGGGGGTCCCAGGTGCCGATCCAAGACGTCCGCGCGGACCTCCGAAAACTTGTGTTTCTGCCGTTGTCTGCTCTTCGACTTTCTCCTCCACCGGCCCCTCCCTGCGCCCGTCCTCTTGCGCTCGGCCTCCATCTTCTCCACCTCGCTCTCGAGCTCCTTCTGGCGCTTCGCGGCGTCCACGCTCCGCTGGTCGGCTGTGTCCCGCTCCTGCGCGGGCAAAGGGGGGCGGTGGCGAGCCGCTCCTCTGCCGGCCTCGTCGTCGCCCTCCCCCCCCCCGCCTCAATCCTCACTGCTCCCTCCTCCCTCCCCCCCTGCTCCTTCCTCCCTCCTTCCTTCCTCCCCCCCCCCCCTCCTCCCTCCCTCCTGCTCCTTCCTCCCTCGTCGTCGTGGCCTCACTGCTCCTTCCTCCCTCCCCCCCTCCTCCCCCCGACGGCAGGGCCCATGCAGTGGCCCTTGGAAGACGTCACGCAGTCGTGCTGACCACTCGAGCTGAAGGACCCGAGACTGAGTATGCCACGGACGTTGCAGGATCGATGTCTCAGGCGAACGCCCGATACGAGCGACACCTCCTCGATCGCTGCCCTGCTGCCACGACCTGCTGCTGCTTTGCCAAACCAACCGCCCAGAATCAACTACTCTACGGAACGGTGTCCTGCTCGGCTATGCGTATCTGCGTGGATCGCCAGTCAAGAGGCACCCAGGGCAATGCGCAGAGTAGAATGCTTCGACGCAGGAAGGCAGGCGACGTGCATGCGCGTGTGGAGTGGGCTCGTTGCCTTCCCTCGCTTTTGTGTGTAATCAGATTGTCAGCATGCATACATATATGTACACCTATTTCCATGTTATATACATATGCATATACATACCAGAACCACGCGCGCGCTTCGCGCGCGCTTAGGTTCTAGCAAGCCCCAGGCCGTGACAAGTTCACAGACCCTCTGAAACAGTTACCCACAAAGGGCATGAACATGAGGTGCACCGAAGCGTCAATAAAAACGAGGACCGAGCAGAGATCAATTACAGACAATGGCACGCCCATACAATGCATTGCGAACCAATGCAAAGCAGTGAAGAGAATGTTCAGAATGGAGTGCCCACACTGGCACTGCAATGCAACGCAGTGCCATGAAAACCAGATGCGAGCGCCATGCGGCGAGAAGCATTGCAAGCAAAAGCTTGAAAAGCAAATGAAAGGCAAGGCAATGCGATGCCATCCGACTAAATGCAACACACAGCAATGCTCACCAGCGCAATGCCGTTTGCGGAGCCATGCCTGCGCACATCCGTAGGAAAGAAACCAAGTGAAAGAAAATGCAATCCAATGCACAATAACGCAAGAGGCCGTACGACCCCAAAGGCTCCCGAAACCTCAGAGATCGTAGGGATAAGGTACGCAACATAAGTCTTGGATGCCCCTACTCAGCCGTCGGTAAACATCCATGTGACGCCAGCGCACCAGCTCGTCCTTCTTCTCGTCCCCCTCCCCCTCCTCCCCCTCCTCCTCCACCTCCTCCTCCTCCTCCTCCTCCTCCTCGTCCTCGTCCTCGTCCTCGTCCTCGTCCTCGTCCTCGTCCTCCTCCTCCTCCTCCTCCTCCTCCTCCTCCTCCTCCTCCTCCTCCTCCTCCTCCTCCCCCTCGCAGTGGATCCGGCCGGTCGGCCGGCCTCGGCAGGCGACCGTTTGGCCGGCCTCGGCCGGCGACCGTTTAGATTCCCACGCAGACTTCTTATGGGGAAGAGCAAAAATAACTAATTTCCCCCCCCCCCCCTCCCCTCAGGCTGCCGGGCAATAATTGTCACAAATAGCCCCCGGTCCATCGGCCACGCGGCCGGGACAAGCTATACGTTTTCAAAGTCCACGTCAGGCCCTAATCCGAGGTCTAGAGCAGTATCCGTGGAATCTGCATGTCCACCACAGGCTTTGCCGTATCCCACTTAGTGGGATTGTGTTGCAGCTATTTCAATGCACTTCTCCCAGCACAAGGCCTAATCTGGCCTACTCTGGAACTGGTGGCACTTTCAGATTCTGGGCTATCGTCTGTTCCCGCATTGTCCCTTTCAGCTCTGCGCTTGCGCTGCCATCTGTCTCAATATTCCTGGGGTGCTAGCGGCAACGCCGCCTCCAAAGATGCATTGCGAGGAGTTCACGATATGGCTCAACAGTGGAGATTTCTGGCATCGCGCTGGAAAGTGATCCCCGACAGAACGCGTTGCGAGCCTCCGCAGCAACGCCGGCAGGTCACACGCTTGTCCATTTATCAGGGGTCCGTTTGGGAGCCTCTTGGGGCCTCTTTTGGTCCTCTTGGGGGCCTTTTTTGGGCCTCTTGGGGCGGAAAGCTGGAATTGTCGATTCGTGTTCCCCTTCTTGGGCGCCTTTTGGGCCGTTTGGGGGCCCTCTTGGGCCGCCGTCTTGGGGGCCTCTTGGGCGCTCTGTGGGCGAAGTTGGCTGCTTTTTGGACAGTCTTGGGACGTCGGACTTCTGGAAACAAGAAAACGCGAAACACTATAAATAACAGACAGAAAATCAATGACTTACCCTTGGTTTTCAGCGGGGAACTGTTCTCTCTACTATGTTCGCTGGTCAAAGCGACTCGGGTCCGAGGCTGGAGAGGCGGGTGCCTTTACTCGCCTCTCCTTGAAATCACACCTGGCAGAAGCGAAGCGAGAAGGGAGGGCGAGCCAGGCGGCTCGGAAGGGAGGGGAGCCAGGATGACTTCGGAGCAACGGCAACATGGATCGATGAGACCGACACCCCAAACCCCGCTAAGTCATTACTGTGCACGCACCCCCATGACTTACCTCTGGCTTTCAGCGGGGAGCTGTTCTCTCTACTATGCTCGCTGGTCAAAGCGACTCGGATCCGAGGCTGGAGAGGCGGGTGCCTCAACTCGCCTCTCCTTGAAATCACACCCAAGTCAGATTCCCCAAACAGAAGCTGTTCTCACACCGTAAGGTATCGCGCCCGCAGGGCGCTCAAAACTGTGAAAACGACGGCTTTATGGAAGCACGCGGGGATACGTTCGGCGAGGCGGGGTCGGGGGACGCGTTTCTTGTGGCCGTCCCGAGCCCTGACGCCAGGGCCTTGCAACCCTAGACGGTTAGCGTCCTTATGCGAGATGTTGCTGATAAACGTAGCGGCTCTCAGGCTAGAAGCCCCTTTGCATCTACACGTGTGAGAAAAGACAGGAGGGGGGGCATAAAAAAGGCGCGCGGTGGCTGTCTCACTCACAGACTTGAAGCAACTGGCCGCCAAGGGAAGCCCCAAAGCCTCCGCGCACGACAGTAAGCGGACGAGTCCTCGAGAGATGATCTGGTCGCTCAGGGAGATTCGGACTCCGCCGATGCCCCCCCCTTCCCATGTCAGTTCTGAGCCTGAACGAAAGAGAGTCTGACACATCGCAATCCTCGGTATACCGAGCGAGAAATCCTGCGGCCACGGCATGTGCAGGAGCGCTAAAAGCCTTGCCCACGACCAAAACAAAGAGGTGCGTCTCTCATCCATCGGGAGTGCAAAGCGGGTTTTGGCAGCACGCAGCCGTGCACCAAGATCTCCACGAACTGTTCCTCGCACTGCGCTGCGTGCTGCCGTAGCCAGCTCGGATGGGCTATCCACGTCGAGCTCAACCTCGCGCCCTTCTCGCATCGCACCACCGAGCGGTCTGATTTCCAGCCGCCCCGCTTTTTGACCTCCGCCAGCGTGCGCCGACGCGAGGCCATGTCCGTGCTGGCGCCACTGTGCCTGGCCTGGTACACCGCCAAGTTGAAGCCCAGGTCGCGGGCGACCTTCTGCACAACAGCAGCCAGCTGGGGATAGCTGAAATCCCAGACGCGCACCCCAGGAGGTCGAGATCGAAGAGCCTGGGGCATGGGAGTCAGATCGAGCCACCAGTCGTGGTCCAACTCGATCGTCACATCGAACTCCTTTGCCTTGGAGGGCACCCCGTCGACCTCTGGGTTCAACTGAACGGTCCAGTAAGTGGCGACTCGGCTGGGGGCGTACAAGTACTCGGGCTTGAGCGCCATCAGCTGAACAGGGCGCGCGTAGGTGCTCCACATGAGACAGATGAGCAGGCCATATCGTAACGCCCCATGCCGCACAGCCCGTTCACGATGGCACACCAGATCGGCCACGCTTCGGGCAGACGGGAGGTCGCGGGACACAGGTTCTGCCATCCCTTCAGCGCCCTCCAGCTGCGCTGCAACGTGCGCGGGCCCTGCTTCCCCGCTTGCGGCCGAGCGTGGACCACTCCAGCCAACAGCTTCATGCCACGGGCTGCCGTCGCTCCCGACTTGATCTGATGATCGATGTACTGGACCAGCAAATCGTCCAGATTCTCGATCGGGATCTCCGTCGCGCGCTCGACGCCACAGAACAGGCTGAACTGGTGCACCTCCTGGGCGTACTGCGCCTCGGTCCGAGGCCTCACCGCTGCGTGCTCTCCGAGCGTCAAGTGGGAGAGCTCTGGAAGCGCCTCGGACCCCAGAAGCTTCGGCAGCGTGGCTTTCCTGCTGCGAGGAAGCGTTCGCTGTCGAACGGCAGCCGTGACCTCGCCCTCGCTGTCCGAGCTCGACGCTTCTCTGAAGCGCGGATCGGTCTTGATCAACCCCTTCAGCTGCTCCCTCGGAGTCCGCAAGGCCAGGCTCGCAGGCGCTGCGGGCCAGGGCGGCGACTCCCAACTCGCCCTCCGCCTTGAGGACGCGGGAAGTGCGCTGCAGTGATGCGGACGGCCCCTGGTCGGCGCAGCTGCCGGCAGCACTTCGGACAGCGACGAGGCTAAGACCCGAACTCTGGCGGTGCAGATAGACGGGGGCGGTAGCATATGAAATGGCGCGAGCCGAAATGTCTACGGAGGGGCCCTTGTCTTTACGAGGGGGCCCTGGCTTGGGGGCCCAATGCAACGCCTGATTCTCATGAAGCCCTAGATCTTGCCAAGACGTCTCGGGAGCCTGCGAAAGAAAACGGATAAAAAAAAACGGATCCATCAAGTTACAGGGTCCCTCCGCCTCGCCAGGGTCCTGGAAATCGTCATGGGGGGCGCGCTTGTGGGGGCGGGGGCGGTCAACGTCGTCTCTCTCAGGGGCTACCGAATTCGACCGTAAATCAAACAGGCGAGAGGGAACGTCGGCCGGATTCCTTTCGGACGGCATCCAGCGCACCGAGAGGTGAATGTTACGACTGAGGCACCGCGCCGCCATCCTGCGCAAAACCACGAGGATTTTGAAACTCCGACATCGCCACCTTCCTGCGGCCAGAACGAGGCCTAGGTCGTCGGCAAAGAGAAGCCGGCGAATATTGCGACCATGCCTGGCGCGACTCACTCGCTCCAGCCCGCGCAACATGCCGCGAGCCTCCAGGGCCATGATGTCCTCTGGCTGCTCGAATTTCCAGCCGCCAACCACCGTCCAAGCGACGGGGTCGGTCATGCAGCTGGGGGCCTCGGCGAAGTGCGGATCAGGCTGGAGGTCTGCGCGGCCCAAGCAGCCCTCTACGCCAAGGGGTTCGCAGGGGGGCGGCTCGGCACCGAGCGCCGCCGCGCGGGCTAGACGTGCCCCTCTGCAAGGAAATGGTCACGCTCTCGGCAACGGCCCACGGCGGCAACGTCCTCGGCGGCGAACCAGCGCGCGCAGATGCCGTAGCCCGTCTCCGAAGCGTCGGTGGCCACGACGAGAGGGTTCCAGTCCGATTCCCAGCTGGGGACCAGGAGAACCATCAGGCCCGCGAAGGCGCGCAGCTCGTCGGCGACGGAGGGCCAGAGGGACGCGGGCTGATCGTAGCGCCGCCTGATGAACGGGTAGACCGTCGCGAACACCGACAACGTCTCGCGCCTCACCAGCCCACATAAGGTGGCATGCCCAAGGACGATCTCTACCTGGCGCCCGGAGGCGCGACGGCGCCCTGCCAAGGCCAACAATGCACCCCTGACGCGCCAGAAGCGCTTGGCCGTCAGCCTCGTGTGGCGCCGCCGCCCGTCGAGGAGCACCCCCAGTGCCTCGACGCCCGAGTCGGAGGTGGCCACCTCGTGCACGGCGAGCCCCTTCGCCTCGAAGGCCGCGCAGGCGTCCTCCAGCTTCAACGCAACCACGCTGCCGTCTGACCCGAAAACCCCCGATGTTGTCGACGTAGATGCAGTGCCTGGTGTCCGAAGCGGCCTCGCCCCGCAGCGTGGGGGCCAGGGGCTGGCCCCGATCGCGAAGCAGCTCGGCGCGGCTCAGCACCTGGCTAGCCACCTCCTCGTCGGTGTCCTGCGCCAGGAACAGGCCCCGCGAGAAGCCCATGGGCAGACGCCGAGGCATAGGCGTCGCCATTTCGCCGGGCCCGACTGGGCCATCCAGGGCATCTGTCAGCCCCGCATTGGCAGCGCGGACGGGGGGCAAACCGAACCAGCGAGAGGGCCAAGTCGGGATGCCCATCCGATGAAAAAACATCCTGGACGTCAGCAGTGCCGCAAACAAAAAAAAAAAGCGAAGACTATTCTTGACCGTCGGGGAGCTCAACCTCGATCCGACCGAGACCTTCGGCCGTCAACAAATCGACGCGCGGCGGCGGCACAAACCGCCTGTTGGTCCGCCGCGCGTCGAGGATGAGGCGGAGCTTGCCGTTCTTTTTGCGAACGAGAAAGAGACCAGTTCGCTCATGAGCCCATCCGCCGAAGACCGGCATGTTCTTGGCCTTGAGGTCGCGGATGAGGCGGGCGTAGAGCGTGGGGCTGCTGGCGAGCTGCTGATCCACATAGCATCGCTCAGCGTCGCCATCAAGACTGTTGCTGAACATGCGCTCTCCTGCGCCCTCCAGAATGTATCGGCCACGGTCCCCAACTAAGTCCGAGACATTCGGGTCGCTGGTCCTCTTCTCGGGCAAAGAGACCCGACCACGCTGGTACGGCGCGAGCGTAGTCGAAGAAGCGTCCATCCTGTAGCCAGACGCCTTCTCACAGAGCAACTCCCGAAGGCCCACTTCTGGCGGCTTGTAGAAATCCCGAGCCCCCATCGCGCACCTGGAGCTCGGCGAGCGACCCCAAGCATGCCGGGCTCATCCACCTGAGGGGGAGCCTCCCGACGGGAGGCGCCGCATCCACTGAGGACGCGACCTGGGCGACCTCGGACCCCAGCGGGCCCGCGGGCATCAGTCTTCGCGAGCCAACTAAGTGCATTGGAAGATGCCTCGGCCAACTGACGTATGCGATCGCGAGCACGGTAGCGCCCGCGACGACGGCCGCCGTCAGCAGGTGCAGCTTCGCGCCGAGGAAGAGCCAGCGGAAACTGCTCAAAGAGGCGGGGGCGACCAGGCGCCCGAACATCCCCCACCTTCAACGGGCCGTGGCGTGGAGGGCCTGTCCACAGCCCGTCATCCTGGTCAACCATCCCTCGGGGCCGCGGAGCCTCTGCCGCCCCGCCCGCCCCGACCTGCATCACCGCCGCCTCCGCGGCCTCGTCCGCCGTCGGCGGCGCCCTGGCCGCCTCCCGCGTCAGCGCCCTCTGCCGCGGGCCGCGGCTGGCGCGTCCGAGTACTCTCGATCTCCGCCTGGTCCTTCAGCTTGTCCACTCCCCACTTCTGCAGGGCGGAGGCGATGGCGTCGCCGTAGCTAGCCCCCCCCCTCGTACACGGCGGCCATGCGCCAGGACGGCGCCCCGCCGCCCACGGAGTAGGCGCCTATCACGCCCAACATGCGCCGCGCCATCTTCTCGATGCCCGCGGACGCGCCCCCGTTCAGCTGATCGTACTCGCCGAACAACTTGAAACTCTCCGTCGGCGTGGTCATCTCACGGTAGACGCGGCCCGTCTTGGAAATATTGCTGTCGCGCGCGAACTCCTGCCACCAGCGCCGCGGGTCGCCCCCGTATCGCTCGACATGGCGGGCGAGGTGAAGCGCGCCTGGTGGGCCCTGCACCTCCACGGCGGAGATGGGCTCTTCCCTGCTCTCCTGCACCGCCCTCTTCCAGCTCTCCCTGCTCTCTCCCACTTCCCTGCTCTCTCCCACTTCGTCGTAGTCAACCCACAACGTGCGGGCGTCCTCGTCCGAAGGGGCCTGCTCGGCAGCGCGTGGAGCAGCCAGGGCGGCGGGCCCCACAGCGCCAGAGAGCCCCTCATACCGTGCCCTCAGCGCCCTCGCGAACTCCACGCAGTCGCAGCTCGGGACCGCCTGGACACGGAGGAAACTGCCGTGCCTGTGGACCAGGCCGTCCGTCGTCGTGATGATCACGTCGCCAGCGCGCGGGGTGACCTCCATGCCCAGCGTCTCGTGGCCTTCGGCGTTCTCGGTCACCAGCCAGACCAAACCCTCGCGGAGGGCTGGGCGCTCGGGCAGCACGGCCAGGTAGGGCGCCACGGCCTCGCCCGCGACGGGCTTGGCTTCACCGCCAAGTGGCGCCGCCCCAGGCGGCAGGGGCAACTCGGGGGCGGCGGCCCCATCGTCAACGACGACCGCCCCCGCGCCGCCGCCACCCACGCCAGCGGCGCCCCCTCGGCGGAGCCGTCGCCCGACACCCGAAAGAGGGGCCAGGACGCCGTCCTCAGTCACGAAGTGCAGCAGGGTAGGAGGCTCCTGCCCAGCGGCCCGCATCCTAGCCACCGCCTGTTGGACCTCGCGGCGGACACGGTCATCGCTCGGATAGGCGTCGCCTGCGAACCTATAGAACCTGCCGCGCAGCGCGCGAGGGCAGGAGCCAGCCAGGTCGAGCACCACTAGCCTCTCGCCCTCGCCCGCCTCCATGGAGATGTCTTCCTCATAGAAGTCCCCGTCGGGCGTCAGGATCCACCACTTGGTCACGACTCCCGCCTCATCGCGCAGCCCAGGGCCCATCACAACTCTCTAATGCGAGAGGTCCTCGCCAGGGTACCTGATGGCTACAATCCGTCCTGGGAGCAGACTACTCGACAACTCCTGCACCGAAAGTGGCCTTCCTGCGTCCCCGAGCCGTTCTCGACGAGACACCACCAGCGCCATGTCGCCAAGCGCAAGCCCAGCGCCAACCACAGTAGAGCACGAGGATGCAGGACTGCCCAGCACAGATCGAGAAGGTCGCAACGAAGACGAGGCGAGTGTCCCGCTCCGTCGAGTCGCAGGTCAGCTCACACACGCAGCTCTCGGATAGTGCCCGTCGTATGATGTCCTCAACCAAGCCGGTGTTCAGAGAGGACTCAGTACAAGAGACCTCCACCCTCGCGGCGGGGGCAGGCGTCGGCTCTCCCACCGCGGGAAGGGTCTCGGGCACGAGAGGTCCGCGGCTCCAATGGCGCTCGGCGGCGTCCCGCAGGATGATAGTCAGTGTGGCAAGAACGACCCCGATCACCGACTGCATTCGGTGCCAGAACCTTTCGAGCCAGGATGACTTCGGAGCAACGGCAACATGGATCGATGAGACCGACACCCCAAACCCCGCTAAGTCATTACTGCGCACGCACCCCCATGATTTTGGCATCTTGGGGCCCTCTTAGAGGTCCTCTCGGGGCGCTCTTGGGGCCTCCTGGGGGCATCTTGGGCCATCATGGGGCCATCTTGGACGGCTTGGTGCGCTCTTGGGCCGTCTTGGCGGCCTGTGGGCGTCCGCTGCGGGCACCGAGGAGGCCCTGGAAAGTGGGGGGCCCAAGGCCCGGGGCCTCTGACTCCGGTTATTATTATGGTTATTATTATTGTTGTTGCTGCTACTATTAATATTGTTATTATTATTATCTATTATTAGTATTACTACTATTATTATTATTCGTAGTATGATTGTTGTTCTTATAACTATACTCTTAATATTGTTCTTTGTATACGTTGCTGCGTGGCTCAGGCCCCGTAGTTCGGCCGGACCGACCGACCGACCATGGAAAGCATGTCAACGAAGACCGACAGCAGCTCCTGTCCGTCTGGAGCGGTGCTCTCTATCGGCGTCGCCGCGGCCGTTGTCTGTTTTGCGCGCAAGGCAGCCTGCGCAACAGCGCGTCTCGGAGACCTCGTGGGCCCTTGATAGTCCACGAGGGCAGAACAGCGGCTCCAGGTGCCCCCAACATGGCCATGAGAAGACCCTAATGTAGTCAAAAAGCGTCTTTGGATAATCCGCTAAGGGCCCGAGAGCGCCCCAAGTCAGTCCAGTGGGGGCCGGAGAGGAGCCCGAGATCACCCACTGGCCCGAGAGCTCCCTGAAGATGTGAAGCACATCCTGGGCCGAGAATCGTAGCACCCCCCCCAAGAGAACAACGGCATAAACATTCAATGATCCCGGCAGGACCTATATGAAAAATTACATTTGCTGTGCTCAAGGCATATACCCGCAATGCATCGCGATGAGGCGCAGCGCAATGCAAAGCACCGCCTAGCATATCACGGCGTAACAGCATGGTGCGACCAGCGAGGCGGAGCATACCACATGCGTAACGTACGCAGCGTTGCATGATTAGCAGGGCGTTGCGTAACACAGCGCAGAACGGTTCAATACGGTGTTGCACTGTTTACCAACGCGAGAGATCGCCAAATGGCTTTCAATACGGCGCTGCACAACATTGCATATACTCGCACATGATACCGTAACACAGCATGCTAATGCATGGCCATCCATGGAATCAATGATCCACAGCACATCAGAATGCATCGCAGACCGACATCACACGGTGCAACATGGCACGCTTGCGGGGACAACGCCCAAATCACGTGGAACAGACATGAACAAGACACCAGACAGCACCACTCATGCAAAGCAAGTCGAACGACGCATGAAGAAACCTTGGTTGGGGACGATTGCAATAACGAGAGCATTTACGATGCCGAGTCCACCTGTCAGGGTGCCTATCGGAACTGCGCGGCGTCGTGCCTTCATTGAGATGCGACATAATAGAATGTAGTGCGAACGCATCAGAGCTCGAATCCTTCCCGGGATGGTTTCGGACTCTAGCCCCACCGACACCCAAAGGGCCACGCGAACGCTCCAAAGCAAGATTGACTCGCGAAGAGTCTCCAGGTCGCCTCAGCTCGCGAATCGCGGCCCACGATGACGATTCGCGGCCCGCGGTCATCTTCGCGCCCTCACGAGGCCACCCTGGAGAGGGGCAGCTCTCATGACGAGGCCGCGACGCGCGATGCACGATTCTCTTCGCGCACCTGGGGGTGACCTACACATGTTCAGCAGTTTCAACTCCCACCCCGCCCCATCAAACATCGAAGCATCCCAGCGATGAAAACGGATCATGAGGACAACGCAATGCTCCAGAACAAGTTCGATTCGCGAAGACACTTCAGTCCTTTCCAATCCCGAGGCCAGGTAATGCTTCAGCACTATGCGCCGATGCGCAGCAAGCTGCACGCGTGGCTCAGCCTGCTCTTCGCCAGCCGCCCCTGCGCGACTTGTTCTATCGGTGGGGGGCCGAGGGCCTGGCTTGTGGCACTTCTGGGGGAACCAAGCGCTGCGTAAGCATGAACTTCCGGAGGTCCGCTCCGATTTCTTGGACCTGCGCTGGCGCCGCCCCCTGGCGCGCCAGGAGCTGCGCCGGAGGGCGCCGCCGGGGCGTTCCAACGCAGATCCCAAAAACCCGCGCGGAGTTCTGAGAGGTAATGTATATAGTCGAGGCTGATTGGAGAGGACGCGCAAGAGGACACAAGACCCCTCCGAGAGCCACCTGGCCATCGGAATGCGGAAGGCATGGCCCATCCGCGCGCGCGAATGCGGTCCCCCAATCCGCAGTTTGCCGGTTCCGTGTTTGCTTTCGTTCGCAGATCCAAGATGCTCGACTGGTTACTCTCTTCGTTGTTCTTCGAGGTTCGAATGCTATCTCGGCGGCGAGTCCGAGGGGGGGGGGGGGCGAGAAGGAGAAGGCCTTCTCAGAAAGCTTCTGAGAAGTTTTCCTGGCCTAGCCCGAAAACGAGGAAAACTTGCAAGAAGGCCAAAGGGTTTCTGAGAGGCCCTGCCGCCTTATGAGAAGGCCTTTTCCTTTCCGGCCCCCCCCCCGGCGCACCGCCGAATATCGGCCACAATCGGTGTCTGGACCCCATCCGCGGGCCCATCCGACGAGGTGTTTCGCCCCAGATCGATTTTCGGGGGTCCTGGGGCCCGAGAGCAGATGATCTTATCGGTGCGCCCCCTGCTCCCCCCCCCCTCGGTCGCCGCCGCACCGGGCCGCAGCGGCATCCGCCGCTGCGCGAGCCCCGCGAGGGGAGCGCGCCGATGCGCGCGAGCCGCGGGGCCCTTCCTTGCGGGGACGTGCTCGCCCGGCCGAGCGACTGTCGCTGTGGCGGGCAGGCGGGCACGCTGGTCGACGTCGCCGACCGTGCTCTGGCGAGGAGGGGCGAGGAGGAGCAGGGGGAGGAGAGGGGGGAGGGCCGAGGCCTCGAGGTCGACGTTCGCAGTGTCTGGGCCAGCACATGCCTCTTGACATTTTGTCGGTTGACTTGTGTGTTGGCTGTTCGCATGACGTGACTACTCCTTCGGGTGGGAGAAGAACCCCATGCGCTTAGAAATGCTGGAAAGGGCGCCCCGTCTGGTGCGGGTCGTGCCTCCGAGGCGCTCTTGCTGAAACACTGGCCTGCGGAAGCGCGCCAAATGATGGCGTCGGCGTCTGTAGAAGTGCCCACGCCCCCCCTCTGCCAGGACATTACCTTTCCTAGCAGGGGCCGGCGCAGTCCACGCCTCGGCGCTGCTTGGGCGCCGATGCCGCGCGCGTCGAACAACGTCAAAAATGGCCCACAGTGGCCCTCACAACTCCCCGTGCTGCCTCAGCTCCAGGGCAGGCGCCTGAAGCAGTGCGACGCCCAGAAACGCGTGGTGGCGCTTGGTCTTCGTCCGCCCGGACTCCACCAGGGACGCGCCACCGCACCAGGTGCCCTGGAAGTGCGCGCAGATGTCCTCCCGCACCCTGTAGCACTGCCCCGTCGGCCAGACGCAAGCTGCGCCGGGGTGCGTCGCAGCGCACTCGGTGCAAGCAGTGCTCACGGGGGGCGCCGGGGATGGCGCCGGCGATGGCGCTGGCGTCGGAGATGGCTCTGGCGAGGGCAGCGGCGACGCCGTGGGGGGCGCGCCACCGCACCAGGTGCCCTGGAAGTGCGCGCAGGTGTCCTCCAGCACCCTGTAGCACTGCCCCGTCGGCCAGACGCAAGCTGCGCCGGGGTGCGTCGCAGCGCACTCGGTGCAAGCAGTGCTCACGGGGGGCGCCGGGGATGGCGCCGGCGATGGCGATGGCGATGGCGCTGGCGTCGAAGATGGCGCCGGCGAGGGCAGCGGCGACGCCGTGGGGGACGGCGGGCCCGCCGTCGACGACGGCAGAGTCGGCGGCTGCGTGCTGCCGGTCGTCGTGGGAGTGATTGAAGATGTCGCCGGCGACGGCAGCGTCGGCCTGGGCGCCGAAGTCGTGGACGGGGCCTGCGTCGGCGGCGCGGTGGGGCGCGCGGTCGGCGCGGCCGTCGGCGCCTGGCCAGGGCGGCCGCCGCTCACCGTGCAGTGGGGGGACGGGCAGTTGCTGGCCGGGTGGCCCGGGCACCAGGTGGTGAACTTGGGGTCGTTGCACCAGGCGCTGCGCGAGCAGTCGGTCTGGTGCACGCAGCCGGCGCCAGGAGCGAGCGTGGGCGCAGGCGTGGGCGGCGGCGTGGGGGCCGGCGGCGGCGTGGGCGCGAAGGTGCCGCTGCCGTCCACGACGCGTACGTCAGCGCAGTTCTTGAACTGCTCGCCGCACTCCCTGGGGGGCGCCTGCACGGCGGGGCAGTTGGCAGAGGCGCTGGCGCCTCCCCACCACGCGACGGCGTTCCAGCCGCTCCGGGCCATCTCCCTGAAGTAGCAGGCGTAGGCGTCGCGGTGCGGCGTGCAGCTGTTGGCGCTCATCCACCACCACTGCAGCGTGCAGCTCTGGCAAGTGAGGTTGCTGGGGATCCAGTAGTGGAACCTGTACTCGGACTGGCCGGGAGGAGGCAGGTACCAGTAGCCGGGGTTGGCCTCGTCGTATGGCTGGCAGTCGCCGCGACTGTCGTTCGGGCCGCAGTCCGAGTGCACCTCCTCCGGCCTTGCGCGCTTCAGGACGTGCTCGTTGAGACAGGCCTCCTCCGCCTGGAACCCGCCAGAAGTGCCGTCGAGATGCCTGTCGCAAAGTCTGAAGACGAAGTGCCCCTTGTGGTGCGCCGTCATGCGGATCGCGAACTCGGCCAACTCCCCGGCGCGCAGCTCTGTCACGGGACCGGCCACGTCCAGAAACTTGCGCTGGCCGCAGGTGGGCAGGGGCAGGCTGGAGGAGCCGAGGCACTGCGGGCAGTACCCGTTCAGCGGCTGGTTGAACGCGCCTCCGCGCATCGCGGGCTGCGTGATGTACGCGTGCCCGTTCGCCAGCGACAGCAGCGATCCCAGGAACAGGGCAGCGGCAAGCGGCGCTGGCGCCATCACTCCGCGGCAGGGCGGGCTTCTAGCAGCCGAGGGGTGTGAGGCTGCGAGACTCCAAGCTGGCTTGAGCCAAAACGACTACGGACCTCTTGACAGTAACAGAGGACCAGCCTGTCTCCGAAAGTTGCGCACTTCCCCCGTGGAGGGTGCGACGCTCGTTACAAATCAACTAGAACCACGCGCGCGCTTCGCGCGCACTTAGGTTCTAGCAAGCTCCAGGCCGTGACGAGTTCACAGATCCTCTGAAACAGTTGCCCACAAAGGGCATGAACATGAGGCACACCGAAACGTCAATAAAAACGAGGACCGAACAGAGATCAATTACAGACAATGGCATAACCATACAATGCAATGCGAACCAATGCAGAGCAGCGAAGAGGATGTTCAGAATGCAGTGCCCACAATGGCACTGCAATGCAATGCAACGCAGCGCCATGACAACCAGATGCGAGCGCCATGCAGCGAGAAGCATTCCAAGCAAAAGCTTGAAAAGCAGATGAAAGGCAAGGCAATGCGATGCAATACAATTAGATGCAAAGCAGAGCAATGCTCACCAGCGTAATGCCGTTTGCGGAGCCATGCCTGCGCACATCCGTAGGAAAGCAACCAAGTGAAAGACAATGCAATACAATGCACAATAACGCAAGAGGCCGTACGACCCCGAAGGTCCCCGAAACCTCAGAGATCGCAAGGATAAGTTACGCAAACGTATCCCGGCAAAGCAACCTAACAGCGATGTGTAGAAGCATATCTGGAAGCATTCCCCTTAAGATTTAGGTGAGAATCCAGTTGTAGAATTCTGCTGTTCTCGCAGTCGCAGCCTCAGCCTGCCTCGGCTTGCCTCGGCCTCAGCCTCAGCCTGCCTCGGCCTCAGCCTCAGCCTCAGCCTGCCTCAGCCTCAGCCTCAGCCTGCATCAGCCTCAGCCTCAGCCTCAGCCTGCCTCAGCCTCAGCCTCAGCCTGCCTCAGCCTCAGCCTGCCTCAGCCTCAGCCTGCCTCAGCTTCAGCCTCAGCCTCAGCCTGCCTCGGCCTCGGCCTCAGCCTCAGCCTCAGCCTGCCTCAGCCTCAGCCTCAGCCTGCCTCAGCCTCAGCCTCCCCAGCCTCAGCCTCAGCTGCCTCAGCGCCGCTTGCCTCAGCCTCAGCCTCTCAGCCTCAGCCTCAGCCTCAGCCTCAGCCTCAGCCTCAGCCTGTCTCGGCTTGCCTCAGCCTCAGCCTCAGCCTGGCCTCAGCCTCAGCCTCAGCCTGCCTCAGCCTCAGCCTCAGCCTGCCTCAGCCTCAGCCTGCATCAGCCTCAGCCTCAGCCTCAGCCTCAGCCTTAACTTGCCTCAGCCACAGCCTCAGCCTCAGCCTCAGCCTGCCTCAGCTTCAGCCTCAGCCTCAGCCTGCCTGGGCTTGCCTCGGCCTCAGCCTCAGCCTCGGCTTGCCTCAGCCTCAGCCTCAGCCTGCCTCAGACTCAGCCTGCCCCAGCCTCAGCCTGCCTCAGCCTCAGCCTCAGCCTGCCTCAGCCGCAGCTTGCCTCAGCCTCAGCCTCAGCCACAGCCTCAGCCTCAGCCTCAGCCTGTCTCAGCTTCAGCCTCAGCCTCAGCCTGCCTCGGCTTGCCTCAGCCTCAGCCTCAGCCTGCCTCGGCCTCAGCCTCAGCCTCAGCCTGCCTCAGCCTCAGCGTCAGCCTCTCAGCCTCAGCCTGCATCAGCCTCAGCCTCAGCCTGCCTCAGGCTCAGTCTCAGCCTGCCTCAGCCTCAGCCTGCCTCAGCCTCAGCCTCACAGCTGGCTCCGGGCAATCAAAATGTAGCCTGGGAATGGTTTTCTGGGAGCACGAAGAACACGAAGTGGCCTACAGTTGGCTCCGGGCATTCAAAATGTGGCCCGGGAATGCTGTTCTGGTAACACGAAGAACACGAAGTGGCCTACAGTTGGCTCCGGCCATTCAAAATGTGGCCCGGGAATGGTGTTCTGGGAACACGAAGAACACGAAGTGGCCTACAGTTGGCTCCGGCCATTCAAAATGTGGCCCGGGAATGGTGTTCTGGGAACACGAAGAACACGAAGTGGCCTACAGTTGGCTCTGGGCATGCAAAATCATACCCAGGAATGGAGTTCTGGGAACTCGAAGACCACGAAGTGCGTTACTGTTTGCTGAAAACGAATTCCCCGGCATCCCCCCGGCATCCTCCCCCGGATCGCGCCCAGACCCCCCTGGGGCGTCATGATGCTCTCTTTTGACCCTACTAGAAACCTATCAGTCTTCGCTGTTAGGTAATAAGTGCTGGATGCCGCTATTCCGCCGTCGGTAAACATCCATGTGACGCTAGCGCACCAGCTCGTCCTTCTCCTCGTCCTCGTCCTCGTCCTCCTCCTCCTCCTCCTCCTCCTCCTCCTCCTCCTCCTCCTCCCTCTCGCAATCGATCCTTCGGCCGGTCGGCCGGCCCCGGCAGGCGACCGTTTAGATTGCCACACAGACTTCTTATGGGGAAATGCACGAATAATGAATTCCACCCCCTCCTCAGGCTGCCGGGCAATAACTGTCACAGGTAGCCCCCGGTCCATCGGCCACGCGGCCGGGACAAGCTATATGTTTTCTAAGTTGGCCTCGGGGGGGCAGGATTTGTGCGCTCGCATGCGGCGGTAGTCTGGAAGCCACGTCAGGCCCTAATCCTCTGAAGTCTAGAGCATTCTCCGTGGAACCTGCATACCCACCACCGGCTTTTCCGTATCCCACTTAGTGGATATTTCAACGCATTTCTCCCAGCACAAGGCCTAATCTGGCCTACTCTGGAACTGGTGGCACTCTCAGATTCTGGGCTATCGCCTGTTCCCGCATTGTCCCGTTCAGCTCTGCGCTTGCGCTGCCATCTGTTTCAATATCCCTGGGATTTTAGCGGTAACGCTGCCTTCCAAAGATGCATTGCGAGGTGCTCACGACCTGGCTCAAGACTCAAGATTTCTAGCATCGCGCTGGGAAATGATCCCCGGCAGAACGCGTTGCGAGCCTCGGCAGCAACGCCGGCTCGTCACACACTTGTCCATCTACCGGGGGGCCTTTCGGGAGCCTCTTGGGGCCTCTTCTTTTGGGCCTCTTGGGAACCTCTTTAGGCCTCTTGGAGCCTCCTGGGGACCTCTCGGGGCGGAAACCTGGAATTGTCGATTCGTGTTCCCCCTCTTGGGCCCCTCTTGGGGCTGCCCTGAGGCCCTCTTGGGCCGTCTTGGGCGCCTCTTGGGCCGTTTGGGGGACCTCTTGGGCCGCCGTCTTGGGGACCTCTTGGGGGGCCTCTTGGGCCCTCAAGTTGGAAGCTTTTTGAAAAGTTTTGGGACGTCGGACTTCTGAAAACGGGAAAACGCGACACACATTGAAAAGCACACGGAAAATCCATGATTTTGGCATCTTGGGGCCCTCTTGCCGCCCTTTTGGAGGTCCCCTCGGAGCGCTCTTGAGGCCTCTTAGAGGCGCAGGGAACGCCCTGGACCGTTCGCAAAGGAGCGCCGGTGCTGGGGGCAAGGGACGAAAGTGGGTTGTGGGGGGAAAACAATTTTGGGAAAGCGGGGGGCCCAAGGCCAAGATCCCTGACTCCCGTTGTTATTATTTTTCTGACTGTTATTATCAGCAACTCCTGTCCGCCTGGAGCAGGGCTCACCATCGGCGTCGCCGTGGCCGTTGTCTGTTTTGCGTGCAAGGCGGCCTGCGCAACAGCGCGTCTCGGATACCTTGTGGGCTCTAGATAGTTCACGGGGGCAGAACAGCGGCTCCAGGTGACCCCAACATGGCCACGAGAAGACCCCAGTACGGCCCAGAAGCGTATTTGGATAATCCGCAAAGGGCCCGAGAGCGCCCCAAGACAGTCCAGTGGGGGCCGGAGTGGAGCCCGAGATCACCCACTGGCCCAAGAGCTCCCTGAAGATGTGAAGCACATCCGTTTGCTCCAGGCATATACCCACAATGCATCGAAATGAGGCGCAGCGCAATGCAAAGCATAGCACCCCGCGAAGCGAGAGGAATCCACGTCCGGAGGTGACGTGCTGAGCGGCAGCGTTTTCCGGCGAACGCCTTCATGCAATGTATCCTATGTATCCAAATATTGCATAAGTGCAACATATTGTATTGTGTTACATTAGTATGTCACCCCCCCTATCCCCCCCAGGGGCTACGCCAGACCCGTCGACCCAAGATGGCCACCCCCTCCCGGGGCTCAAAAACCTACCAAAACCTATAGAAAATCAATGATTTCGACCTCTTGGGCCTCTTGGGGGGCCACGAGGGCGCCAAGACGGCTCAAGATGGGCCCAAGAGGGCCCAAAAAGCCCCAATGACGGCCCAAGAGGGCCCCAAGAGCGACCACAACCGCGCCTCCAGATGCCGAAATCATTGGTTGTCCTATGGTTTTGGCGATATTTCAGCGTTCTCGCCTTTGCGGCCCAAGCAGCTTCCAAAATCGCCCTAGAACAACCAAAAAAATCCCCAAGAGGGCCCCAAGACGGCCCAAGAGGGCCCCAAGACGGCCCAAAGAGGCCCCCAAGACGGTCCAAGAGGCCCCTAAGACGGCCCAAGAGGACCACAAGAGGGCCCCAAGGCGGCCGCGGGAGCCCCAAGACGGCCTCCGAAAGGGGCGAAACAGCAGAAAAAAAAACGCCCCAATACGGCCCAGGACGCCCCCAAGAGGCCCCAAGAGGCCCCCAAGACGCCCCCAAGGGGCCCCAAGAAGCCCCCAAAAGGCCTCCAAGAAGCCCCCCCAAAGGCCCCCCAAAGCCCACACAGCGACTGGAGTGTACTGTCAGTTTTCCCCCCTGGGCGAAGTGCGGCGCAGCGCCAGCCAGGTGAAGTTGGTCACGGCGGCGCCCATGATTAGTGCTGGCGCTGGAAGGGGACATGGGGAGGGAGTATGAAAAGGAGGGAAGGGGAGAGGCCGCAAAGACGTCCCCAAGACGGCCCAAGACGCCCCCACGAAACTCCCGAGAACCCCCAAAACGACTTCACTGTACGTACTCCGGACGTGCACCCCGCGAAGCGAGAGGAATCCACGTCCGGAAGTGACGTGCTGAGCGGCAGCGTTTTCCGCGGATGCTGTAATGCAACGTATCCATTGCATCACATGATTGCGTAATTGCTACACATTGTCATGTGTTACATGATTATGTCTCCCCCCTGACCCCCCCCCAGGGGCTACGCCACATCCATCGACCCAATCTGGCGACCCACTTTTGGAGCCCCAGAACTTACCAAAACCTGAATAAAATCTATGATTTCGGCTTCTTGGGCCTCTTGGAGGGCCACGAGGGCGTCAGGACGGCTCAAGATGGCCTCTGTGCGGGCCAAGACGGCCCCAAGACGGCCCAAGATGGCCCCAAGGGGGCCCAACAAGGCCCCAAGAAGGCCCAAGACGGCACCAAGAGGACCCTCAAGAGCGCCTCCAGAAGTCCAACTCTTTGGTGTTCCAATGGTGTTGAAGATTTCGCCGTTTCCGCCTATTTCGACTCCTTAAAGGTCCAAGACGGCCGAAACAGCCTCCGAACGGCCCCCAAACGACCCAAGACGCCCTCAAGAGAGTCGCAAAACGGCCTAAGAGGGCTCCCAGACAGCCCAAAGAGGCCGCCGAGATGCCCCACGAGGCCCCCAAGACGGCCCAAGAGTACCCCAAGACAGTCTCCGAAGGGACCAGACAGCGCAAGAGCGCCCCCAAGACGCCCACACGGGGCTCCGAGAGGTCCCCAAGAAGCCTCCCAGAGGCCCCCAAAAGGCCTCCCAGACGCCCCCGCGAAGACCCAAGAGGCCCCAAAGAGGCCTCCACGGGGCCCCCAAGAAGTTCCCAGAGTCCCGACAACGACTTGACTGTACGTGCTCAGGACGTACACCCCGCGAAGCGAGAGGAGTCACCCTCACCATCTCCATCTCCATCACCATCATCATCATCATCATCATCATCATCATCATCATCATCAGCATCATCATCCTCCTCCTCCTCCTCCTCATCATCATCATCATCACCAGCATCAGCATCAGCATCAGCATCATCATCATCATCATCGTCATCATCACCACCGACATCACAACCACCATCATCATTGCCATCATCATCACAACCACCATCATCATCACTGTCATCGTCGTCATCGTCGTTATCATCAACATCGCTGTCGCCGCTATCGCGCCAGCGTCGTCGCCATAATCATATCATCGCCAACAGCCTCGTCGTCGTCCTCGTCACCATCATCCCGTAATCGTCCTCGTCCAAGCTTCCCCCATCTTCCCTCTCCCATCATCTCCCCCGCTCCTGCGAGAGGTCGGAGGTCACCCTGGCCGTACGGCTGTCCAGCTCCATGCTCGTCATCTCGAGCTGATCGCAGGCGTTCGCGTAGGAGTCCTGGCAGGAGGAGAAGGCATGAGCTTTCTACCGAAACAGCTCGTCTGTAAAATGTCCTCCATGTTTGAAGGGGCCCTGGGACACACAAATAAACTGGGTGTTCGTCTTCCCCCCCCCCACACACTTCCACATTTTCCCATATTTTCGGGGGAATCGACGATTAATTGTGTCTGTGTGGTTTTTCCCCTCCTGAATGTTGCTTCTGAAGCTGGGTGAGAGGTCCTCCGGATGCGGAATCTATGGCCCGCGGCCCGTGGTCTCCCGCAGGGCCTCCCGCGTGGTCCCCCGCATGGTCTTCCCATATTGTCCCCCGTATGGTCTTCCGTACGACCTCCCGCGGGATTTCCTGCCTGATCTAGAAGAGGAAGAAGAAGAAGAATAAGAAGAAATTATAATAACAATAAACAAAAAAACGGCATACGCATATAAACTTGTGGCGCTCCGCGCGGATTTCTTGCATCTGCGCTGGACCCCCCTCCTTGGCGCGCGGAGCGCGCCAGGGGCGGCGCCGGAGGCGCCGCAGCGGGGGGGGGGGGGCCCAGCGCGGATCCAAGAAGCCCGCGCGGAGCGCCAGAAGGTTATGTCTGTGGCGCTTGGCGCTTTTCCTTCCTCGACGCTCTCCCGCATGCTCTCCCGTGTGCTCCCTCCGCGCGCCCTCCCGCACGGCCTCCCCCACATGCCCCCCCGCATGGCACCCCGCAGGGCCCCCCGTCCGGCACCCCGCACGGCCTCCCCCACCTGGCCCCCCGAGTGGCATCCCGCGGGGGCCCCCCGTCCGGCCCCCCGCACGGCCTCCCGCACTAATAGCGTCCCTTCGGCTGTGGTGCTGCTCGGGGCCTGCGGCCGCCCAGGCGCAGTCGCCTCACGGCCTCTCGCACTATGGCGCCCCTTTCGCTGTGGTGCTGCGCCGGGCCTGCGGCCGCCCCGGCGCAGTCACCCCGCACGGCTCGAGCGGCCGCCCGCAGTGGCCGCCGCAGCTCGGGGGGCGCGCAGGCACGGAGTGGCGACGCAGGGAGTGGGCGCGCGGTCGCCAACTCCATGGATCGGGGGAGGCGCCCTCCCCCAGAATGCGGCCGGTGCCGCCCCCGCTCGGCGGCGGGAGTCCGCGATTGCCCACGGAAACGGGACCCGTCGCTGATCCACGCCTCCTTGATCCGTGTTTGCGATCGCCTGATCAACCGGCCGCCCGAGTGGCGGACACGGTGGCCGCCGCAGTGGCCGTCGCGGTGGCCGCGCCAGTGGCCTGCACCACGCCGATCTGCGCGCGCAGGTCGTCCATGTCCTGCCGCAGCTCCGCGTTGATCCGCCGCTCCTCGTCGACCTGCGCTCGCCGCTCGCTCGTCCGCCGCCTCGGCGGCTGCCGCTGCCGCTGCCGCTGCCGCTGCTGCTGCCGCTGCTCCTCCTCGTCGGTCGCTGTGGTACTCTCTCCTCCTCCTCCTCCTCCTCCTCCTCCTCCTCCTCCTCCTCCTCCTCCTCCTCCTCCTCCTCCTCCTCCTCCTCCTCCTCCTCCTGGCCGTTTCCCTCCCGAGCTTGGCTCAGGGGAGTTGCGGGCACGTACTTGGAAACGGCTCGTGCCCGAGAGCCAATGTCCTGGTGAGGCCTCTCCGCGATGGGGCGGCGAATGCGTGCGCCGAGCGCGTGGGCAGTGGTGCCGCTCTGCAGTCCCATGCGGGAGCGCGGCGCGGCGGGCTGAAGGAGCAGACGCCGGCGGAGTCCGTGCGCGACGACGGAAGAGGACATCATCGCCACCTTCCTAGCGAGGCCGCGGGCGTCTGGGGTGCCCACGTTCAGCATGTCCGAGCTGGACGGCGACGCTGCGGCCTTCGACCTCGAGGCGTGCTTCGAGGTCGACGGCACGGGCGGCTCGCGCATGGACGAGCTGATGGCCAAGACTGGGGAGCTGCCGTCGGCCGTGGCCGAGCAGGAGGCCGAGCTCACAGCGGTGGCCGGGGCCATCGCGCCGGAGGAGCTGTACGTGGCCGCGCCGCCGCACGAGACCCTGGGGGCCGCGGACGACGTGTGGGAGGCGAAGGCGCTGCCCAACGCCATCAGCTATCAGCGCGTGCGAAAGGGGCGAGCAGTGGCAGTCAGCGCAGACGCTGCTGAGAGAGATGTGTGTGTGTGTGTGTGTGTGGGGGGGGGCGAAGGTGCTGCCCAACGTCATCAGCTACAGCGCGTATCAGCACGTGCGAGAAGGTAGAGCAGTGGCAAAGGGCGCTGGTTCTGCGGAGCGAGATGTGTGAGGCAAAGCTGAGTCACAACGTCATTGGCTACAGCGCTGGGATCCGCGCGTGCGAAAAGGGCGAGAAATGGCAGCGGGCCCTGGCGCTGCTGAGCGGAATGCGGGAGGCGAGGCTGGAGCCCGACATCATCAGCTACAACGCTGGGTCAGCGCATGCGAAAAGGGCGAGCAGTGGCAGCAGGCGCTGGCGCTTCTGGGCGAGATGTGCGAGAAGGGCGAGCAGTGGCAGCGGGCTCTGTCGCTGCTGAGCGGAATGCAGGAGGCGAAGCATAAGCCCAACATCATCAGCTACAACGCTGAGATCAGCGCGTGCGAGAAGGGCGAGCAGTGGCAGCAGGCGTATGCACTCCTGAGCGAGATGTGGGACGTGTGGGAGGCGAAGGCGTTGCCCAACGTCTGTAGCTACAACGCTGAGATCAGCGCGTGCGATGTGCATTCGTGGCCGAGGAGGGGTCCGACGAGATCGCGACGACCAAGTACATCGTGAAGGTCGGGAGCAACGACATCGCTCCGCTCACGGCCGACCGTGGCCTGTGGCGGCCTGGATGGCAAACCGACGGTGAGGAGTTTGCCCCTCCTCTGCCCTCGGCCGCCGAGGTTGCGCAAGGCCGCCAATGGCTGCGCTCCAACTTCGGCCCCAACTCTCCCTGGGCCAGGTGGGCGAGCCGTGGGCGGCGGCGCCAGAGGTTCAAGGGCTGCGTGGGCGGTAGCTATGTGTAGTTGTTGGACTCGGCTCGAAGCGCTGGCGACTTTCTGGGGGCGGCCTGGGGGCTGTTTCGTTCTGGGGGCGGCCTGGGGCTGCTTCGTTTGGAACGCGGGGTCATGGGTGCGGTCCTCCCCCTTCCCCTCCCCCTCCCCCACCCTCCTGATCCTTCTCCCCCTCGTCGTCGTCGTCCTCCTCCTCCTCCTCCTCCTCCTCCTCCTCCTCCTCCTCCTGCTTCATCTTCCTCCTGCCCATCCACCGTCGTCGCATTTTTTTTCCGTGGCTCTCTCTCCACCCCACCAATCCAAGACCGAAGGGGCTGCTCGAGCGGAAAAAGACAATGGGCCTCGGACCAACATCCGAGGACGGGCTCCTGCTACAGGTGCGCGGCGTCACCTGGGGCAGCGCTGAGCACTACCCGCCAGGCCGTGCCCCCCTCAAACAAGGGGACAACCACCGAAGCCACTCCCTGGGAGCCGAGGTCTGCGGCGTCACCTGGGGCAGCGCTCCGCACTACCCACCAGGCCGTCCCCCCCTCAAACGAGGGGAGACCACCGAAGCCACTCCCTCCGGGTCCTCGAGCACATGCCAGGCAAGAGATACAAGAAAAGCAACTGCCAGGCATCATTGCTGAGGACATGTGACATCATCTCTGGGCGGCGCCAAGCCAGCTAAGCCATGTCTAGCGCGCCGCTCAGCACTAGGGAAATTGTCGATTGGGTGGCGGCGCCTCACGAAGCCCTGCACTCTACTCTGTCCAGGCTCTCCGATGCACTCCCATTGCTTCAGCTGGGTCTGTACCTCTATGATGCGGTCGATCACAGCCCTGCGGCGCACAAAAGGTCGAGCCTCAGCGTCGCGACTCGCAAGAAATGGGGATGCGGCCTGACGGTGCATCTCACCCAAAGCTTTCAGGTCCTCGGCTCCCGACACACCAGGATGGGCAGCCTGACACAGCACGTCCAGCGGCGGGTTCTTGGCCCCGCCCACCCCCTCAGAGCCTTCGACCAGGGCGGGGGGGACGCCTCTGGTCGGAAACTGCCACGACGTCTGCACGTCATCGTGCTTCGCCAAAGTGCATACGAGGCCTTGCCCGAACTCCACAAGTGGCTTCGCCGGTAACGACTCCCAGCGCCCGGCACACGGGACGAAAGCGGCAGCTTCTGCCCGCAACTTGCCCCGTGCTGCCACACCACTCCGTTCTTGTGCGTCCAGTCTGGGCGAATATGTGCTCGCAACTTGAAAAAAAGGGCTTGACCACCTCGGGCACGACTGGTTTGTCTGGCAATGCCTGCTGACCGAAGTGAACCTGTTTAGCTGGCAACGTGACCGAAGAGTGCCTCGCCTTGTCGCCATCCTTCTTGACAAGCAAATACTGCTTATGCACTCCAGGCGGCAACTGAAAGAGGTGAGCCACATTCCGCAGAGCCTCGCCCATATTGTGGCTGTGATGCCCCTGCTGGGCATCGAGCTCCCAATGCAACAACAGCGACTTGCCAAGTTTAGTGAGGCGATCGCTGAGCATACTAACCAACGAATCTGGAGCCACCAACGAACGAATCGAGAGGGAAACTGCCTCGCCGATCACTTCTGCGTCGGACACCTGGCGTGCCTCCACCCGCTTCTTGGTGGCTTCTAACTCCGTCTTGAGCTTGCGCACAAGATTGTCTGCAGCCTGCACGGCTCTAACACGCCGCTGCGTCCTAGCAGCCGTGCGAAAAGCAGACCCTGTCTCCCGCCACACACAAGGGCGGTTCCCGCAGCCATCGAACTCACCAGAATCAGGCACCATGAGCTAAGCACATCGAGCCAAGATGTTGGGGAGAGCGGCCTGAGCCAGGCTACGGACCGTCGTCGCAATCCGCGTCACCCACATCTTCATCCTCCTCCACAATCTCCTCGTCTGCATGTCCTCATCCTATTCCTCCGCCTCCCCTTCCAACCCTCATAGTCGCCCTCGCCCCGCCTGCAAGGAAGCGCGCGCACATGGAGCCTTCGACATCATGAGCGCCTGAAGCTCGCCCATCATGTTCTCGATGGCCACCTCGCAACAGCGGAGGAGGAGGAGGAGGATGTGGATGATGAGGAGGGGGAGGAGGAGGAGGAGGAGGAGGAGGAGGAGGAGGAGGACGAGGAGGAGGAGGAGGAGGACGAGGGGAGGAGGAGGAGGATGAGGAGGAGGAAGAGGAGGAGGAGGAGGAGGAGGAGGAGGGGAGGAGGGAGGAGGAGGGAGGAGGGAGGAGGAGGAGGAGGAGGAGGAGGAGGAGCAGGGGGGGCAGGAGGAGGAGAGGAGGGGGGGAGGATGAAGGGCAGGAGGAGGAGGGGAGGAGGAACCGTCGAGGATGCGGGGCACGACCACGAGCGAGAGCGGGCCTCCTCTCGACCACCTGCCGCGTGCCTTGATGTTATCCCTCGGCATGCCGCAGCGCCGCCCCGCCTGCTCCTTCTCCTCCTCCTCCTCCTCCTCCTCCTCCTCCTCCTCCTCTTCGATTATCTTCGATCCCCTCGGCCTCCTCTTCCTCCTCCTCCACTTCGATGATCCTCCTCGATTCTCCGTCTCTTCGATCGAACTTCTCCTCTTCGATCCTCCTCCTCCTCCCCGACCCTCCCCGATCCTCATTGTTCATCATCCTCCTGCTCCTTCTCCTCCTCCTCCTCTTCCTCCTCCTCCTCCTCCTCCTCTTCAAGCCTCCTCCGCCAAACCAATTCCCTTTCCTACCACGTAGCTCCTCCTTGTCGCACCGCCCAGCGTGTGCTGGCAGGGCGGGCCAGGCGTTTCGCCTTCGACTTCGCGTCACCTTTTAGGATCCTGAGCCCTGGATGTTGCAACAGTTCCACGGGTGGAAGGCGGGACGTGCGCAGCATGTGGCTCTCGCCGTATGTAGGGCGGACACTTGCAGCTCGGTCACGGGCTGCGCGTGGGCCGTCTTCAAACTGCGGCGCTCGCCCCAACGCCACGCACATTCGTCCTGTAAGTCGGCGACACGTTCAATGCTGAAGGAATGGTCCTTTTCAACATGCGGCTCTCGCATTCGCGCCGCGCACCTTCGTTCAGAAAGTTGGCAACCGTTTCAAGTACGCATTCGCATGGTCCGAGTCCCAAACATGGGGTTCTGGCAATGTTAAGGGGTTTGCCGGAACACAGCAATCACGGTGCTTCGCGGTGTTGAAATCTCAGGAACGGTGTCCTTGCACGATTTACAATCACCCGAACGCACCTGTCACGTTGATTCGCGGCGTTGGAGTCCCAGAAATGGCTTGGCACGGCCGCGGAGTATCAGACGTTTATCTTCCAATGATGCCGTTCCCGCAGGGGGGGAACAAGTTCTATTAGGGCTCTTTTCAGAGGGGGTATCGCAGCCTCGCTGGTGCGTCTTGGGTTTACGTACACTGGTGCTCTCCCTTCCCCTCCCCTCCCCCTCCCCCCCTCCTCCCCTCCTCCTCCTCCTCCTCCTCTCCTCCTCCCTCCTCCCCCTCCTCCTCCCCATCCCCATCCCCCTCCCCCTCCCCCTCCTCCTCCTCCTCCTCCTCCTCCGCCTCCTCCTCCTCCTCCTCCTCCTCTTCCTTCCTCCTCCTCCTCCTCCTGCTCCTCCTCCTCCTCCCTCCTCCTCCTCCCTCCTCCTCCCCCCTCCCCCCTCCCCCTCCTCCTCCCCCTCCGCCTCCTCCCTCCTCCTCCTCCTCCTCTTCCTCCTCGACCTCCGCCTCCTCCTCCTCCTCCTCCTCCTCGAGCTTCCTTGATCCTCCTCCTCCTGCTGCTGCGCGCGCTCTGGGACGCCCTGTCCCGCCGCGTTCACCGCCGCGACGCCCGCGGCCCACCGAGGCGGTCGAGAAGGCAAGCCCCTCCCCCCCCCCCCCCCCCCCCCCCCCCCGCCAAGGGGGAGGGGGGTGGGCGCCCGCCCCGACGCCGTGAAGCCTCCTCCTCGATCCTCCTCCTCCTCCTCCTCCTCCGCGATCCTCCTCGTCCTTCTCCTCCTCCTGTCGTCGGAGAGATCTTCTGGATTCCCAGGAGTTCCAGCCCAGGCCAATTCTCCTCCTACTCCTCTTCGATCCTCCTCCTCCTCATTGTTTCTTCTTAGTGACATGAGTCTTGTTATTCCTTTTCATATTCATAGCGTTAGTATCATTCGTATTAGTAGTAGCAGTACCATTCGTAGTTATACTATTCGTATGATTATTAAACAATTGTAGTCGTCGCCTTTTTCTTATTCTTATGATTACTACCCATACTAATTTTGTTAGTATTAGTTTTAGCCGTATTAGTGGTACTCGTACAAGTCTCATTGCGATTGTTGTTATGAGAATGATGATGACGATGATGCTGATGATGTTGACAATTCGTAGCGCTATGATTATTGTTGCTACTACTTCGATTGCGAATATCCTTAGCATCATCATTTGTCTCAGTAATGTTAGTCGTCTAGTTATCATTACATATATCATCTTTTAAGCTAGTATTATCACTTCTATTTGCATCATTAAAACTGCTCGCATTACTGTCCTGATTATTGACATCATCCGATCCTCCACCCTCCCCCCGGTGCGGCCGCGCTACGCGCCGGGGCGCCCGCCGTCTGCTTCTCCTGAGAAGGGCGTGGACGGCACGAGGGGGGAGGGGCATGGACGGCAGGCGGCACGCGGGGCGGGGAGGAGAATCCAGGAATCGAAGAGGACGAGGAGGAGGACGAGAAGGAGGAGGAGGATTAAAGAGGACGAGGAGGAGGAGGAGGCGGATCGAAGAGGACGAGGAGGAGGAGGAGGAGGAGGAGGAGGGAGAGGAGGGCTGAAAACAGAGCAGGAGCGAACGAAAGTGGAAGGCTTCGGGTGGCGCGCAGACAGCGGCCCCAGGTAGTCCCTCGTGTCAGCAAGCCCCACGAGTAGTCCCAACTGGCCTCAACAGGCATCCCCCGAGTACCCTGGGGCGAATATGCAAACCAACACTCACACAAGGAAGGTTGGCCAACACAGCTTCTCCAAGATACCGCGAGGTTGTGTATCGAGCTGACTTGACAGAAGAGTACTTGTCACACTTTCGCGAATCAGTGTTGTACGCAGCCCGAGAGATGGTAGATATGAACATGGCGTTTGCTCTCTTGTCATGGGCTCGCTGTGGAACCAGCGGGATGTTTTCGAAACTCAAGTGTACGGTGAAAACGCCCCAATAACCAGGGAGCGTGGTGCTGCGTCCGATTCATGCAATCTCTCAGAATCCGATGGAAGGAGCGATGATGTGGATCGCGGACGTGTTACGTCCACATCTCCAAGGACACCCACACAATTCTCAAAGACAACCAACACTTGTTGGCGCAGCTCTGTGGGGTCCGCGGTCCAGTAGCAGCAAAGTTCATCGAACTTGACATCACAGACTTTTCATGAGTGGTGAAGACGCACAGCTAATGCATGAGAGTAAGAAACCACTGGATGATCCTCAGTTGTTTGTTTTCCGTATCCTCCTCGGTGTAAGATTACGGAATCAGCTGGTCACTATCGATGGTATAGCCAATCGCGCATTGAATGTGGCAGTGGGGACTGGCATGAGTGTATTATGCAGCGGAGAGGTCGGCGACATGGCCTTCTGTTACACGGTAGAACACCTGGTCTTGGACAGCGACCACATGAGATCCAGATCTGGCGTCCTAAACTATGGCAGTTCAATCACGACGAACTGCTCATCGTTGACTGTGCAGTCATGGTGGCGGCGAAGCTGATTCCAGTCATGGAGACGTCATCCATTTTCCATGTTTCTTCCGCGCCGCTGCTGAGGCAGTTTCCAGGGGACGAGTGTAAGATGTTCGATGCCGTACAAGGGTGCAGGGTGGCGGCAGCAAACAGGTCATCTCGGACACAGACTATACAGTCGGGGCGTTGACCCAAGGAACCCTAAATAAGGAACGAGGCCCCTTTCATCCACAAGTTGAACTTCGATTTCCCATCGAAAACCAAAGGAAACCCCAAGGCAAACTTCGACTCAATCAAGGAACACGGAGCCCCTCCCCAACGAAAGGGTTCCTTCTTCAGCGCCCCGACTGTATACGTGAGGACCACGAGCATCCACCAGTCTCCCTGGCGACCGTGCGCGGTGGCTCACGTCCGGCTCGTGCCGTGCCGACCCCGGCGCTGGCCCCCGACACCGCGGGGCTCCTTCAACCTGGAACGATCGGCCGCTCCGTGAACACCGAAATCGCTCAACGACGGGCCGATCCCGGGCCACGAGCGGCGCTCGACCCTGATCGGGCATTGGCAGAACTGGGTCGAGGGGGGCCCGGTTTCGCGCCATGCGTGCTGGGGGCCGCCGCCGCCGCCCCGCTCCACTCACCGGAACCGCCGCCACCCGAAAGAAACACCAGCGAGGTGCGGGCAACACTTCTGTCCATGCCCACTGCGATATGGAGTTTCGGGTTCCCTTCCCCAGAAACCAGAGGCGCGCTGGATGTGGATACATTTGCCCCCTAGAGGCTCGACTTCTATCCATATCCAGTGCGCCTCGGCCTCGTGATGCTCCTTCCCAAAAAATCCAAGACGCACTGTATATGGATACGAACCTTGCCCGCACTAGGGCAGGCCCGGTCGAGTGATTCCGGCCCTGCCACCAACCAGGTCCCCTTAGCTACCTGGGGCCCTGGCCATACCCGACCCGAATGCACGCGCTGGGGTCGCCGCCGGTCGGCACGACGAGCACCCAGAGATCCGATGTCGTGATTTTGTTCAATGCGGGGTCCCGGGAAGTCCCGACCCTTTCCCCGGGGCCGGTTCTTCATCTCGAGTCGATTTTGTTGACGCTCCCGAGGCCCGGCGAAGGCCACCGAGGCCCGAAAATAACAAAAAAACTCCGTCTTGATTTGTTCATCCCGAGTCGGTTTTTGACGCTCCCGAGGCCCGGCGAAGGCCATAGAGGGCCGAAAAGAGCAAAAAACCTCCGTCACGATTTTTTCAACACGGTGGATCTCTGGGATTCCCAGAGAGCCCTTCTCCTTGCGTCGTGCTCGGAACGACCCAGCGCCGTTCGAGGGGGCGCGCTCGTGACCATTTTCGGTTCACACTGCGACTATCTTAACCACCACTTTTTTGGGGAAGTCCCAACCATCTTTCCCTACCTAGGCTCTGCCTAGAAGGGTTCTTACTCTCTTGGCTTAAAGGGCCGGGCAGTGGAAAGCGCCCCGGGCGGTTCCCCCAGTATCCGCCCCGCGGTTCCCCCAGTTACGTCCCCTTAGTTTAGCGTTGCTTATCTCATCTTAGCTGAGCTTAGTTCATCTTAGCTTAGCTTAACTTAGCTTCATCTTAGCTCAGGTTTACCTTAGCTTAGCTTACCTTCATCCTAGCTTCGTTGAGCTTTAGCATAGCAGAGCACAGCATAGCATAGCGTAGCATAGCATAGCGCAGCATAGCATATCATAGCATAGCCCAGCATCGCATAGCATGGCGCAGCATAGCATAGCATAGCATAGCGCAGCACACCACAACACTGCATAGCACAGCGCAGCATAGCATAGCGCAGCATAGCATAGCATAGCAGCAAAGCAAAGACAAAGCAACAGCAGCGACAGCAAAGCAAAGCACATGCAACGCAATGTAAAGCAAAGCAAAAGCAAAAGCAAAGCAATGGAGCAGCAAATCAAAAGCAATGTGCGACAGATGCCGAGCTAACCTCGATGGCCGGACCGGAGCTCCCGCAAGCAGTGCCTTCCGTAACCATTTCGGCTCAAGTCCGGAGGCCCTGCCACAGGATAGCATAGCAGAGCACAGCATAGCATAGCATAGCGTAGCATAACATAACGCAGCTTAGCATAGCATATCATAGCATAGCTTAGCATAGCACAGCGTAGCATGACATAGCATAGTTTAGCATGACATGGCATAGTTTAGTATAGCATAGCATAGCATAGCATAGCATAGCATAGCGCAGCATAGCATAGCATAGCATAGCATAGCATAGCATAGCGCAGCATAGCATGGCATAGCATAGCATACCATAGCATAGCAACTAATGCTGCTTTCCTAGGGGCTCCAACTTCTAGGTAGGGTCGCACTGGGGTCATTTTTTCCATGCGGGGTCCCGGGAAGTCCCGACCCTTTCCCCAGGGCCGGCGTTTCCTCCCGAGTCGTTGCTTGACGGCCCCGCGGCCCCGCGAGGGGCCCCGCGGGGCCGAACACGGCGAAAGGCCTCCCGTCCTCATCATCTGTCACGACGCGATCGTGTTTTTTGGCTTCGCACGTCGCGCGGCGAAGGGCGCGTGGACGCGGCTGGGACGTGCGGTGCCGGCTCACGCCGCATCGACCTGGAGCCGGCGGTGCAGCGCCGACGGGCCGGCGGCAGGCCCACGATGGCGACGGGCCCGAAGCCAGAAGCGGCTGTGGCAGTCCCGCGCGCGTGCGGCGCAGCGCCCGGGAAGGGCAGCCAGAGGTCAAGGCTGCGATCAGGTCGGGCACGTCCCCCTACAGACGGACTTTGGGCAACAAATAGAATGTTCAAACAGACACCCCGAAGACACAGGAAGGACCTATGTCAGAAGGCCGGAGGCCTTCTGAAGAAGTCCCGCCGCCTTCTGAGAAGGCCTTCTCCTTCTCAACTACTCCCCTCGCTCGCTGCCGAGTTTAAACCACGGACCCCATGTGAGGGGCAACGTTAGGAGGGGACACGGACCTGGAATCGGCGACACATCGCCGATGGATCGGCGATTGGCCACCGATAGCGAATCCGAGCACTCCTGGGCGGGGTGAGCTCTCGGGTCCATCTCGGCGATGAGTGGGCGATCGGGGGTCAATGCGCCCCCCTCTGAGCCCATCCCGTGTTGATTTTCGGCTGTTTGTTAAGTGTTTCGGCGGTGGACAAACCTCCCTTTAGTAAACCTCCCCTTAGTGAAAAACGGCCTGGGACCGAAACCGACGGACCTGGACCCGCAAAAATGACGGCCGCGAAGCCCTCTCGCGAACCGAAAACGGCCAATTCCTTAGCCGACGTGTCAGGGTAGGAGGTGTGTCCACCCCCGAGTGTTTCTCGGGTCATAACTAACTCGGGCCTCCGGCGGCCGTTCTCGGCGAGGCGCAGCTACTGGAGAACGAACACCGCCGAGAACCAGCGAAAACGCCTGAAAACCTCGAACCTCCAACCAAGAGAAGGACGATGATGGGGGGACGAGGAGGAGGAGGGAGGGAGGGAGGGAGGGAGAGAGAGGGAGGAGGGAGCGAGAGGAGGGAGGGAGGGAGAGGAGGGAAGAGGGAGGCCTCCTGAGATCCGACGTCACAGATAAAATGCAACATCGTGACACACCACTCGACCACAGCCCCAGAGAGGAGGAGGAGGAGGAGGAGGAGGAGGAGGAGGAGGAGGAGATGGAGAAGGAGGAGGAGGGGAGGAGGAGGAGGAGGAGGAGGACGAGGAAAAGGAGGAGGAGGACGAGGAGGAGGACGAAAAGGCTCCTGCCGCCGCAGCGACTTCTCCAGCTTGTCCCCGTCCTCGTCGCCCGGCGGGGGCGCCGGCGGCGGGGACGCGGGCTTCCCGGCGGGCAGAGCGCTGCCTGCCCCATCCGTCGGGCGAGGGGGGGGGGGACCCCTCCTCCTCCTCCTCCTCCTCCTCCTCCTTCTCCTCCTCCCCCTTCTCCTTCTCCCTGCCCCCCTCCTCCGCTTGCCCACCCCCTCCCCCTCCTGCTCCGCCTCTTCACCCCCCACCCCGCTGCTCTGCTCCTCCCCCACGTCCTCCCTTCTTTCCTCGACCCCTCCTCTCTTCGTCTCTCTGTCTCTCTCTCTCTCTCTGTCTCTGTCTCTCTGTCTCCCTCTCTCTCTATCTCTGTATGTTCCTGTTTCCGTCTCCTGATAGATGACCCCACCCTGCTGCACCCCCAGGCCTGTCCTTAAAGGCGGGCCAGGCGTCTCGTCTGATAGTTCTCCACGTTGTACGACCCTGAAACTTGCAGTGTGCCACAGCTTCAAGGACGTAGGAGGGCCATTTGCAAAATCTGGCTCTCGCCCTGGCGCCGCACACATTCGTCTCCACAGGTTGCAGCAGCTTCGTAGATGGAGGACAGGTCCTTTTCAAAATGCGGCCCTCGCCCCCGAGCAGCGCACCTTCGTCGTCCATGTTTGCAACAGCTTCGCAGATGGGTCCTTTTTCCAAGTGCGGCTCTCGCCTCAGCGCCGCGCACATTCACCTTCACAGTGTGCAACAGCTTCGCTGATGGAGGCCAGGTCCTCTTCAAAATGCGGCTCGCGCCCCGGCGCCGCGCACGCTCGTCCCACACATCTGCAACATTTTTCACGATGGGGCTCGCCTCAACTCCGCGCACACTCCGTCCCGAAAGTGTGCACCAACTGCAAGGACGAGACACACGTCGTCTTCAAGCTTGGGCCCTCGCCGCAGCGTCGCGCTCGTTCGCCTTGAAAGGTTGTAGCACTCACAGATGGAGCAGAGGCAGTTTTCAAAATGGGGACCTCGCTTCGGCGCCGCGCTCAGTCGTCTCAAGGGTTCGCAACCAATCCAAGGGTGGAGCGCAGGTCGGTTTCAAAAGTTGGCCCTCGCCTCCGCGCCGCGCACATTCGCTTCACAAGCCTGCAGCATGTTCAACTCTGGAGGGGGCCGTCTTCAAGATGGGGTCGGCGCCGCGCTCATTCGTTTTAAAAGCCTGCAGCGGCCTCCAGGGACGCTGTTCCTTGTCCAACTGGGGCCCTCGCCTCAGCGCAGCGCGCGCGCTCGTCATAGACCCCATACAACAGATGGCAACGACGGAGGACGGTTCCTTTTCATAGTGGAGGTGCCGCTGGAGACTTAGGCAATGGAATAAGAGAATTGTATCCAACAGCCGCGTGTATCGAGTTCGGTTATGTTTCAAGCTGTGGCTCTCGATTGAAACGTCCTCGGGTTCATGACCAGGTCCTCTTCGGAGTCGAGAACAAATCTGTAAACACCTCGCTTGACTGCCTGAGCACTGTAGGATCATACCCATCGGTCGGAAGAAGTAAGTAGAAACATAAAGTAGGAAGGCGTAGAACAAATATTGTGCACCGTCCGCCCCCTGAGGAGGACGAAAGGCGAGGCCACTCGATCATTGATGTAGGAAGGCGCTTAATATAGATTGGAACCTGGGAACCTAGCAATACCTACTTTCAACGGTACCCTTTTCCAGAATGGATGCAAGGCAGCCCAAGAAGGATGCAAGGCTGCCCCACCTCTCTCAAGACGGGGTTGTCGCCCGAGTCCTCAAGGCCCACGGGGTGCTGGTCTTCAAAGCGGGCACGTCTTGCTGTGACAAGGAAGGCTCGCAGGGACTTGTGAGCCTCCTCCTCCTCCTCCTCCTCGTCCTCCTCCTCCTCCTCGTCCTGCTCATCCTTCTCCTCCTCCGTGGGGACGTGAGGGTGTATCCCAACATTCTCTCTCTCGCTCTCTCTCTCTCTCTCGCGTTTCTGTCAGCTTCTCTGTTGTTCTCGCCGTCGGCTATGGATGCGCATGTGTATACATATTACCGATGTACGTGTATTTGACAATTGTATGTGTGTGTGTGTCTGTCTGTCTGACTCCACGTCCGTGTTGGTTCCTCCTCCCCCTCCTCCTCCTCCTCCTCCTCCTCCTCCTCCTCCTACTCCTCCTACTCCTCCTCCACCTCCCTCCTCCCTCTCCTCCCCCCTCCCTCCTCCCCCTCCCCCCTCCTCCTCCGAGATCCGACGTTGCGAAAGAGTCGCAGCATCGCGAACGGTCACGACGGCAGCCCTTGACCTAGGACGAAGCCAGGACGAGGACAAATTCGGGGTAGGATACATCGGGAATCTCTGAGAGCCAGCGGCCCTGGAAGATGTCTCGGGGGCCGCGGCCTCCTCAGAGCGCTGCGGGGAACGCTCTGAGAGCGTTCCAGAACGCTCGGGACGGACTTGTCCTCGTCCCGGCCCCGTCCGACTTGATCTCATCATTCGGCGGCATTTCTGGAGCCGGATCGACGTGCGATGGTCCCGGGGCCCGACACGGGCGAAAGCGACGGACGTGAAACAGATTGCAGCGCCCGGACCTCAGGGTGCGCGTCCGCCTCTGCAGACGCTGGGCCCCCCCCCAGCCCCACTCGGCTGCGTGAAGCCGCCGAGCATCCTGTCGAGGGTGCCCTTCCCGAACAGCGCGTCGATAATGCGCCCGGGCCTCCTGGAGTGATGTCGGGGAAGGGGCGAGGGCAGAGGACGAGGGCTGGAGCGAGGAGGAGAGGGCGGAGGAGGGCTGGAGCGAGGAGGGGAGGGCGGACAGGGCTCGAAGAGTGTCTGCTGCGGTCCCGCAGCCCAGCAGGGGCACCCCTATAGGAGCCAGCGTCAGCGAGACACCTCCCGCCGCGATGGCTTCACGACGCGAGAGGGGTCCGGGGGGTCGCCCTGGAGCGAGGAGGGGAGGGGGGGCGAAGGAGGGCGGGAAGGCTCGAGGCGGAGCGCAGCCGTCTGGAATCGAGCCGTGGGCTGCAGGGGCGGCGGAAGGCTGCCGCAGGTCCTCGGAGCAAGCTGCGTAGGGCGTAGGGGGGGGGGGAAGGGGCGGACGAGGAGGGGAGGCGGAGGGCAGGACGGAGGGGAGAAGGCGAGTGAGCATGGGGGAGGAGGAGGAGGAGGAGGAGGAGGAGGAGGAGGAGGAGGAGGAGAAAGAGAAGAAGGAGGAGGAGCATGCACAACGTCAAAAAAGATAAGTACGAGGAGGAGGAGGAGGAGGAGGAGGAGGAGGAAGAGGAGGAAGAGGAGGAGGAGGAGGAGGAGGACGAGGTCCTCAGGACAGGGGGAGGAGAGAGCGAGCGAGCATGCGTTCAGGTGAGTCGCCAGGACGCCGCCAGAGAGAGAGAGAGGGTGGCCGCAGTGGCGGCCCGGGAGCAGGCACCTCTCAGAGGTAGAGTGCCACGCTCGGGTCGAGGGGATGCGAAGGGAGGAGAGAGGAGAGGGGAGGAAAGACAAGCTAGGCGCACTCGTGCCATGTCCATCCTGCCCCTCCCACCGATCCCATCTCATTGCGCTAATGTGTCTCTATCCGCGGGCGCGTGTCATAGCCGACCTGGAACTACCAACAAAACCCACCGCCTGATGAGCAGTCGGAAACGGGGAGCTGCGTACATATAAGGAAGGGGATGAGGAGGTGTCAGATGAGCGGGGAGATGAGCAGGAGGAAAGGGAGGAGGATGAGCAATGAGGGGGACTAGGACGAAATGCAAAAGCGGGAACTGGAGTTGAAGGAGCAGGAAGAGCAGGAGGACCAGGACAAGGCGGAGGAGGGGAAAGGAGGGGGGCGACAACGATGAGGGACTCGGATCAAGAAAAGTGGCCCTTGCTGGGGCAAGAGCGCCATCTGAGCGAGGGAAGCAAAACCTCGATCATAAAATGGCACACGCTGCAGCGGGAGCACCATTTCATTCTGGAAGGAACGTAACGTTCGGAGTGGACAGCCAGATCAGGCAAACAATCTGGACGAGCGACTCCCCAGCCATCTTCGGGGGATGGTGGAACATAGTATTCATATCAAGCGTAGTGCACTCGCCCCACATCTGACATATCGGACCTGGAACACCCGAAAGCACCCCATCGTGTTACGCGCAATCTGAAAAGGCGAGCTGGTACACTGGAGGAGAAGGTGGCGGACAAGCAGGAGGACGAGCAGGAGGAAGAGGAGAGGGATGAAAAAGAAGGAAGACGAGGAGGAGCTGAAGCAGCAGGAGGATGATCGGGAGACGCAGGATGACAAGGGGAGGGCGAGGGAGGGGAGACGAAGGGAACGACAACGACGAAGCACTCGGATCCAGAAAAGCGGCCCGCGTGAGGAGAGATCGACTGCGCGGAGCGCGCTTCCCCCGGTGCGATGGGCAGGGCTCCCCCCCGCGGGACTTCGGTGGCCCTGCGCCCGGGGCCACGCCGAAGGGAGACCACAGGGAAGCATGGGCGGTCGACCCAACAGGGGCGGCCAAACACGGGGCTCTCGCGGTGGTTTCTTCGGTGCCTGGGCTGGGGCCTCCGGATGCCTGCCTCCTCCTCCTCCTCTTCCTCCCCCTCCTCCTCCTCCTCCTCCTCCTCCTCCTCCTCTTCCTCGTCCTCGTCCTCGGCCCTGGCCCCGAATGTGGACCCTGCTTACACGGCGCTGCTTTCCTGGCCCGTGTGGGAGCGACCCTACCCGGTGCTGCGACCCATAGAAATCCTTCCCATTCTGATGTCTGTTTCCAGCGGTTTTTACTTGGAATTGTGATGGAGTTCGCCAGAAGCTCGGCGCTTGCGGGTTCTAATCCTTTTGGGCAAGTGTGTGCATGATCGACATGTTCACTGCGGAGAGATGGGCGCTTTTCTCACCGCGTACATCTACATGTGCACTCCTCAGAACGCGTCCTGACCTTCGCCCACATCATGTTAAGCAACCTACTAGCTGGATCAACTATTGTTCGAGATGGTGAAATTGTGGTTTGACATGGTCGTGCGCAAACCATTTTAGGGTTTTTGGGGCAACCTGATTCGGATGGAATCGCTGGTACGGCATATTGAACTCGAGGATCAATATTCGCAGTTTTTCTGAAAAGGAGGTGCAAGGCCGTGGGGGCTATGGGATCTCATCCCCCTCCTCCCCCGCCTCCTCATCCCGCCCTGCGAAGAGACTTCCTCTGGGTGTCTGGGGTCCCGTCGGAGCTCCGGGGCCACCCCATAGTCCAGGCGGAGGTGCAGGCAGAGGACGAGGACTAGCTCGATGGATTGATGTTACGGTTGCGTTGTGGGGCCTCGGCGCATCAGCATGCGAGAGGGGGGTTCCCCAAGGGTTGTAAGAGTTCCGAACACGCGGGATAGAAGGCTCAACGATATGGACTCAAGCGCGACCCGCTCCCAGGCCGCGGTTTGAGCAAGGTTACCCTGGGCATCCTGCTCGAGCCGACGGATGCCAACAAAGCTGTTTGGGGCCCTTTGCTTGGTAGTGAGCCGTTGGGGGGCGGTGGCGGTGGGGAATCGATCCCGAACATCGAAGCTGTTAAAGGGTTTGCGTCGGCCGCGGTTGCCCCGCTTCCGACGCTGGCCATCGCGGTGGTCCCTTGTGACACCGCCCAGCGGATTGCCTACCTTCACGGTTTTGAAATATCCCGCGGCGTTTCTCGTTTGGGAGAGCATACGGTGTCGTCGTGAAGACGATTCGTGCGAATGGGGCGGAACAAATAGCATCGGCGACATTCCTTGCGCCGGATCATTGCCAACAGGTGCAGACTCGTCCCGCATCATCGGCACTTCAATACCCTCGAGGCCCTTCGCCGCCTCTTTCGTCCTGCCCGCTCCCCCATCCGCGTCCTACTTCTTCATCCTCCTGTTACCATGCCTCCTCATCCTCCTCCACCATCCTCCCCCTCCACCTCCCCGCCCCATCTTCCCCATTCTGTTCCTCCCTCCCCCCTCGTCCTCCCCCCTCCCTTTCTCCACCCCCCTGCCCCCCTCCATCCACTCCCTCTTCCCTCCTTGCCCCTGGGAGGACGGCCACTCCCTGGACCTCTCCTGCGCTTCCATCTGAACAGGGCCTTGGGGTGAGCCTGGCCGTGGCGAGGAAGCACGGACAACGGCAGCCAGGATCTCTTCCTCCTCCGATCCCCTCTGCGCGGCAAGCACGGTGTGTCGCGCGGCCGCGCACACTGAGCTCCCCCAGGACGGCGGCGACCAGGTAGCCCCCCCTCCACGACCCCCTTTCAACGTCCCTCGCCCCTCCTCCACCGCTCCCACCCACTCCGCCCTCTCCTTTCTGCCCCCCTCCCCCTATGCTGCCCTTCCCCTTTTCCTGCACCCCGCATCCGGTCTCCTCCTCCCCCTCCTCCTCCTCCTCCTCCTCCTCCAGCTCCTCCTCCTCTTCCTCCTCCTCCTCCTCCTCCTCCAGCTCCAGCTCCCCTCCTCCTCCTCCTCCTCCTCCTCCTCCTCTTCTTCTTCTTCTTCTTCTGCTTCTGCTTCTGCTTCTGCTTCTTCTTCTTCTTCTTCTCCTCCTCCTCCTCCTCCTCCTCTTCTCCTCCTCCTCCTCCTCCTCCTCCTCCTTCCCCCAGGGAAGAGGAAAATAATGGAGGAAGCAGACAAGGGGGAAAATGGTGAGCAGTAGCCCCGAGTCTGTTCCTCCTCCCCCCTTCCCCTCCCTCTGCTCCCCTCTCCCAAATTCCCTCGTCCTCCTCCTCCTCCTCCTCCGCCCTCCTCCTCGACCTCCTCGACCTCCTCGACCTCCTCCTCCTCCTCCTCCTCCTCCTCCTCCTCCTCCTCCTCCTCCTCTGCTCCTCCTCCTCCTCCTCCTCCTCCTCCTCCTCCGCTCCTCCGCCTCCTCCGCCTCCTCCTCCTCCTCCTCCTCCTTTTCCTCCTCCTTTTCCTCCTCCTTTTCCTCATCCTCCTCCTCCTCCTCCTCCTCCTCCCCCTCCTCCTCCTCCTGCTGCTCCTCCTCCTCCTCCTCGTCCTCCTCCTCCTCCTCCTCCTTCTCCTCCTCCTCCTCTGCCCTCCTCCTCTCTGCCTCCTCCGCCTCTTCCGCCTCCTCCTCCTCCTCCTCCTCCTCCTCCTCCTCCTCCTCCTCCCTCCTCCCCCTTCCTCCCCCCTCCCCTCCCCCTCCCCCCCCTCCCCCTCCCCTCCTCCCCCTCCTCCTCCTCCTCCTCCTCCTCCTCCTCCTCCTCCTCGTCCTCCTCTCCTCCTCCTCCTCCTCCCTCCTCCTCCTCCTCCTCCTCTCCTCCTCCTCTATGCTCGCCCCCGTCTTCCTCCCAGTTCCCCCCTCTCGTCCTCCTCGTCCTCGTCGTCGTACACCATCCCTCGCCGCCCTCCCCCTCTGCCAGCGAAGGGCCTCCAGGCCAGCAGGGGGGGTGGAGATTTGAGGAGCTCCTGGCGACGCGGGCACGCTGCTGGCCGCGGTGGCGCGACGCGACCTCCGCTCCGCCGCGCCCTCGACGCTGCTCGTCATCGCCGCGGTCGCCGCCGTTCCTCCTGAACTTTCCTCCTCCTCCTCCTCTTCCTCCTCCTCCTCCTCGTCCTCCTCCTCCTCTCTCCTCCTCTCCTCCTCCTCCTCCTCCTCCTCCCTCCTCCTCCTCCTCCTCCTCCTCCTCCCCCCTTCTCTTCCTTCTCCTCCTCTTCCTCCTCCTCCTCCTCCTTCTCCTCTGCCAGATCCCCCCCAGCGTGCCGCCTCCTCCTCCTCCTCATCCTCGTATTATTCTTCTTAGTAGAAGTATTCCTCTTCTTCTTAATCATATTATTATTCGTCTTATCCTTCGTATGGTTAGTAGTCTTAGTAGTGTCTGATTCTTCGTATTCGTGTTTTCTTATTAGTAGCAATATTATTATTATCATTATTGTTATGCTCATAATTATTATTATTCGTATTATGGTTGTGTTTATTATTCTTCTCCGTATTGATATGATTAGTATTAGTATTGTGGTTGTGATTGTTAGTCTTTGTACTCTTATTATTAGTACGATTATTATGTTTATTATGTTTATTAGCAGTATTATTATTCCTCCTCCTCCTTTTCCTCATCCTCCTCCTGTTCCTCCTCCTCCGTATTCTCCTCCTCCTCCTCCTCCTCCTCCTCTTGTTCCTCCTCCTCTCCCTCCCAACCCCCCTCCATCCCATTCTACATCCGCTTCCTTTACACGCAACTCCCCCCTGTTGCATCCCTGGAGGTGTCGGAAGGGCGGGCCCGGGCGTTTCGCCTTTGACTTCCCCACCGTTAGTAGCCCTGAACCTTGACAGCTGCAACAGCTTCAAGGATGGAGGGCGGGCTGTTTTCGAAATGTGGCTCTCGCGCTGGCGCCGCGCAAAGTCGTCTTCGAAGCTTGCAACGGATTCGCAGATGGAGGACTGGCTTTTCAAACTGTGACTCTCGACCAAGCGCCGCGCACGTTCGTCTTCAACGCTTGCAACAACAGCTTCGCAAATGGAGGCCTGGCCCTTTTTCAAAAAGTGGTTATCGCCCTGGCGACGCGCACGTTCACACTTGTAAGTTTGCAGTTGATTCGCAGATGGATGCCAGGTCCTTTTCAACATGCGTTTTTTTGCCCAGCGCCGCGCACCTTCGTTTCACACACTTACAAGAAAAATGATGAAAAGCTGTTCCGTTTCAACATGTCGCTCTCGTCTGAACACCGCGCACAACCGTTGCAAATAGTTCAACAGTGTTCTAGAATTCGCAAGGCTGAAATCCCCTTTGTTCTAGCACGGCTCAAGACTGCCAGGGCGCAATATTCACGTGGATTCGCTGTACTGAAACCCCGGAAATGGAACTCGGGCGCGATTTAGGACTGTCATGACGCAGTCGTCACGTTGATTCGCGGCGATGCATTCCCAGGTATTGCGTTTGGGCACCATCGAGGATTCTCACACGGTCGTCTTCCAGCGTTATACTCGCCGTAATGAACAAATATTTTGGTAGGGACCTACGAGGAGGGAGCTTTGAAGGATATTGTACTGCAGCACCGTTGGTGCGCCTTGGGTGTACACTGGTCCTCGTCCTCCTGTCTCCCTTCCTCCCCTCTGTTTCCCCCTCCTCCTCCTCTTCCTCCTCCTCTTCCTACTTTTCCCCGTCCTCCTCCTTCTTTCCCTCCCCCCATCCCCCCCTCCCCCCCCCTCCCCCCAGACACGAGACAATTGGGAGGGCACGGGACAGCGTTAGTAAGGCCCCCCGCCCAGCAGGAGGGCAGGCAGGCGTTCCTAAGACCCCCTTCGCGCAGGCCATGGCAGGGAGGCTTTAGGATGGTTCAGAGGGCTTCCTTCTCAAAACACACACACACACACACCACACGCACACTTTTAAGCCAGCGGCGCAGAGGAACCTCAGGCGCGGTCGGCAGATGGAGGTGCCAATCGCGAACGAACTTAGTCGAACGCGCCGTGATGAAATTCGCTGGCCCAACGGGCCAGAGGCGTGCTAAGATCTCCGGTAACTGCTAAATAATACTTCTACTCCGCTCGCGCGGGGCGGCCCCTGGGGGTCCCCGGACGAAAAGTACCCCGGGCGATCCCCGGCAGGGTCGGGTCAGAGATGGTTTTCCTCCTGGGCGCCGCCCCCGTGGCCCTCCAGAGAGCCCCAAGAAGGGCCACGAGGCCGCCAAGAGCCCTCCAAGATGGTTCAAGAGTGCTCCGAGATGCCACACGATCGTTCCAAGACGCCCAAGATGGCCCCCAGACGCCCCAAGAGGCCTCCAAGAGCACTCCCCAGAGGGCCCCAAGAGGCAAAATTCATTACTTTTCCTAGGTTTTGGGCAGATTTTGGCGTGTCCATCTTTTCGGCTTCCCGACGCCCCAAGACGGCCCAAGAGGCCCCCAAGATCGCCCCAAGAGGGCCCAAGAAGCTCCCAAGAAGGCCCCAAGATGGCCCAAGAGGGCTCCAAGAAGGCCCCAGAGGCATCCAAGACGGCCCAAGAGGGGCCCAAGAGGGCCCAAAGCGATGCCCCAAAGGGGGAACACAAAACAAAACTTCGAGCCCTCGGCCTTAAGAAGCCCCCAGGAGGCCTCAAGAGGCCCCTGAGAGGCCCCAAAAGCCCCCAAGAGGCCCTCAGGAGGCCCCCAAGCGACGCTGAAGAGGCCCCCCAGCGGCCCCAAGAGGCTCAGTCATGCGAAATGGGCCGGCGGAATGAGCGAAGCGATTCAATAATCCAGCCACGGCCATGCAGATTGTGGTGAAAAGATGAAGCACGAAGGAGGGCTGCCAGACCAGCCAGCAAATGGCGACGCGAGACAGGCACAAGCGAGACAGGCGCCGCCGCCAGGCAAACAACAGACACGACAGAACGTCGTGCAGGTGCAAGTAGCGCGAAGAAGCGCGCGCGTACACACAAGCATACACACACACACACACACTCATGCAGGCGTGGGGTACGGGGCAATGCCTTAAGACACCCCATGCCGGGGAGGATTATGGGGTGTTAAGGAAGTTGTCCTGACACCACCCTTTGGGCAACTTTGGTGGTCAACAAGGCATTTCTAGGAACCTCCACTTCAGCAGGGGGTGGCGGCGACGGGGGCTTTCAAGAACCACCCCCCTGCAGCGGGGGCCATGGCGAGGGGCAAAGGGGTTATCCTAACACCTTCCCGTGCAAGGGGGGGGCTAGAAGGGTTCGGGAATGGTTGTCTCAATACTCCCCCTGCAGGGGGGAGGGGCGATAGTTACAAAATTGTTGTTCTAGAAAGACACCCTCGTCAGGTGGGGTAGGAAGGTCAACGGGGGTGTTCCAAGAAAACAGCCCCTGCGAGGAAGGCGAAGATGTTTCGGGGGGCTTTCCCGATACCCCCACTGCAGGCGAGTTTAGGGTTTTTCCTAAGAACCCCTGGTCTGCCAGGGGGTGAATGGTTGCAGGGGGGGGTTCTAAGATCCTCCCCGTCTGCAGGAGGGCGTAGTAGGTTTAGGGGCACGTCCTCAGGAACCCCCTCCTGCAGGGGGCCTAGGGGGGAGGGTTCTGAGAAAGCCTCCCTGCAGGGAGGCTTAAGAGGATTACGAAGGGTTTGTCATGGGGGGAAACTGACACCCCCTACTGCTGCTTCGAGTGCTCGCCCACAAACACTACACTGTCCAGGCGCTTTGCGGCTGGCTAACTGACGGGGTGTCCCAGCATGGGCGGAGGGTAGGGGCATGCAGGGGTGGCCAAGGATCGCCGACTCGCTCGAGCTACCTGCCCCGATCGCTGGTCCTGCTCCGGCTCCAGCTGCTGTTGCTGCTGCTGCTCCTGCTGCTGCTGCTGCTCCTCCACCTCCGCCTCCGCCTCCGCCTCCGCCTCCGCCTCCGCCTCGTCCTCCTCCTTCTCCTTCTCCTCCTCCTCCTCCTCCTTCTCCTCCTCCTCCTACCATTACTTACTCGTACAGTCGTCGTGCTGCCACACGGAACGCTGCATAAGGAACGAAGGAGCTTTTCTGGCCACGGTCACCATGAGCCTCGGCCACGAAGATCAAGGGGGCTCCGAACTATTGCTCCAAGACACCCAAAATGGCCTCGGCCCCAGGACGCCTCCAAGACGCCCAAAGAGCACTCCCAAGAGAGCCCCCCTAGAGGCTTACGTTGTTCCCATCGTACTGCAGGACCACATCCCAGAAATAGTTCCGAGCACCCAGAAAAATATCGAAACGGTGTCGAACGAGTATCGCCTCCACAAGGCCCCACACGTGAAAACCCTCCAGTTTCGGAACTTTCTTGGTGCTCGAACTCTTTCCTGGTGATCAAGGCTAAAGTAGCTTGGAACATCAGAACTTGTGTCGCGATTTCTCACGATGCTTCAATTGTCCGAGACGTCAGATCTCAGGAGAGGTGGGAAAACCGCCGAGGAGCACCGAACACTCCTGGAAACTGCAGAGCACCACCGAAGACTGCCTTCCGTTCACGGCCCCGATAACCTCCGACAAAGACTCCGCTCACGGCCCCGAGTGTGGGGGCCCCGAGAATCTAACCTCCCGAAAGCTCCCGACAAGCTCCCGACAACTCCCGAAAGCCCCCGAGAGCTCCCGAAAGCTCTCTGAGGCTCCCGAAAGCTCCCGAAAGCCCCCCAAAGCCCCCGAAAGCTCCCGAAAGCAAAGCTCCCGAAAGCTCCCGACATCTCCCGAACGCCTCCCAAACCCACCGAAAGGTCCCGAGAGCTCCCGAGAGCTCCCGAGAGACTGCCGACAGACTGCCTGGCCTGCCCGGCGGCGCCCGCCGCCGCTGCCCCCCCCCCCCGCGCGACCAGCGCGAGGGCCGCCAGGCCGGAGGCTGCGCCGGCGGCCAGCATGCTGCCGCCGTGCGCGGCGGGCTGGCAGCGCTCTCTTTTTTTGTTGTCTGCGAGATAATCGTCTTCTTTAGATGTCGAGGTGTAGAGCCATTAAAACTCAATGTGGCCCGATCATGAAGACTCTGGCTGGCGCGTGCTAAGTTGCAGCAGCGTTGAGGCTGCACACTCTGCGGCGTTGACGTCAGCTGGCAGCGCTCTCTCTTGGTGGCGCCGCTTGCGCGCGTGGGGGGGGCTCTGAAGCCCAGGCTTATGCTGCTCCCGTCGTACTGAAGGGCCACATCCCAGAAACGACTTCGAGCTCCCGGGAGAGTGTCGAAAGAGTGCCCAAACAGTGTCGGACGAGCGTCTGCCAGGGCCCGACACGTGAAGACCATCGAGTTTGGGTTTTTTGTTGCGTGCTCAGAGCGGCAAACAAAAATCAGAGCGGCAAATGTTGTTTTCGGCCCTTGCGGGCCCTCGCCAGGCCCCGGGACCGTCAAAAAATGACTCAGGATGAATCACCAGCCCATGGGAAAGGATCTGGACTTCTGGGGACGCCGTCCTGAATCGAATCGACAAAACGGATCGGCGATCGAATTGAATCGGATCGGCGGAGATCGGCAGTCAAGCCGGGAGAAAAAGCATCGGCGGAAACTGGCCAGTAAATAAGACCTCCACTGAGAAATCGGAATCGGATCGGAAGCCCAAGTCGAACCGCACCGGAATCGGAAGCCATCGACATCGAATCGAATCGGCAGAGTCAAAATGAGCCCTGGCGGAGCCTCTTCAGCGGTCCCCCCCCCCTCAGTGCCGCTGAAGCAGACGCCAGGTGCTGCTAGAAGCGGCACGCCCGCGACGGTTTGCACGACCTGAGCGGCTCTGCCTTCTCCTCCCCCACCGCTCCTCGCTCCTCGCTCCTCGCTCCTCTCTCCTCCTCCTCCTCTTCCTCCTCCTCCTCCGCCTCCTCCTCCTCTTGTTATTATGATTAATAGTATGTGTCTTATTATTACTATTACTACTATTAGTAGTATTACTAGTAGTAGTACTATTCGTATTAATCGAGTGTGTCTTACCATTAGTATTCGCCTTATGCTTATTATTGCTAGTACTTCCTAATATTATTCTTACTACTAGTATTCTCATTATTCGTCTTGTAGGTATTAGTATGTTAAGTATTATTCGTAGGATTCTTATTATAAGTAGTAGTAGTAGTAGTAGTAGTAGTAGTAGTAGTAATAGTAGTAGTAGTAGCAGTAGTAGTAGTAGTAGTACTGTGACTCTGAACAGTTTTATTATTAGTATGAGTATAATTCGTATTTTTCTTGGCATTGATATTTATTCGTATTGAGATGTTTCTTCTTAGCATGAATTATGTTCGACACATTCTTATTATGTCATTATTGTTCTTCGTAGTATTACTAGTATTACTAGTGTTATGAGTCCCACCAGCCCTCTGGGCGTAGGTGGTCTAGAGCAGATCCTCTTCCACCCCTCCCTCTTCCCCCTTGGGGAGGGGTTTACCCCTCCCCCTACCCCCTCCCCTGGACCTGGACGGGGGGGGCCGCGGGTAGTTAGAGCGTCCAAGATGGCCCAAGACGGCTCCAAGATCGCCTCAGAGAACCCAAGATGAGCTCCAAGATGGCTCAAGATAGCGCAAGATCGCTCACGATGGCTCCTAAGATGGTTCCAAGAAGCCCAAAGACGGCCCCAAGATAACTCCAAGTGGCCAAACAGCTCCCCAAGGAGGCCCCGAAGAGGCCAAAATCGTCCCAAAACCTAAGTAAAATCAATGATTTTTGCTTTCTCGCCTTTTCGCTTCCGATGGCCATCCGAGGCCTGGAGAAGGCTCCAAGATGGCCCAAGAGGGCCCCAAGAGAGCCCCAAAAGAGCCCCAAGACGGCCCCAAGAGCGCCCAAGAGCACTCCAAGAGCGTTCCAAGAGGGGTCCAAGAGGCGATTTTAGGGGCTTCCGAGGGGGGACGCTAATTAAACCCCCCCTCTTGTTTGATCGACTCCCTCCAATATGGCCCCAAAAGCGCCCCGAAGGCTCCCCAGAGCGCCTCAAGAGGGTCCCAAGAGGCGCCCAAGATGCCCCAAGGCGCCCAAAAAGCCCTCCAAGAGGCCCTCAAAAGACCCCCAAGAAGCTCCTTCCCCTCCTCCTCCTCCTCCTCCGATTCTTCCTCCTTCTCCGTCCTCCTCCTCCTCCTCCTCCTCCCCCTCTTCCCCCTCCTCCTCCTCCTCCTCCTCCGACGACGACGACGACGACGACGACTCCTCTTCCATCCTCCCCCTCTCGGGGTCTGTGACAGCTTCCCCCTCCCTTTGTTATTCTGCATGCTCCCCGACTTCCCTGATCACCTCAACTCCCCTGAGCATCGTTTCTGGATGGGCTGGTGGGGATACGCGAAGCGTCAACAATT
>CAUYUJ010005556.1:0-16059 GCA_963575745.1 Prorocentrum cordatum
GAACCCCCCCCGGGACCCCTTTCCATGCACCCCTTTCTGGTTAACCGCCATTAATCCCCAGGGACGGGTGGGAGGGTCAGGAAAATGCTGACAGCGAAACTGCTCAGATATTTTGCTTCTTCTTTTCATCTCAACCCACATCAAAGTTAAGAGCACTCGCCAGTACACGAAATCGTTCCAACTCTGCAGGCAAGAAATCGTTCTGCAGCAAAGTTTGCACACCGTCACTGATGTACAGTCTGGCCACAGCTGTGTCTTGCCATCTCCCCACTATCACAGTCAAGCCCATGTTCTCGAACCTTCTGTAATGAGTGGTGGCACCTCCACGGCGTAAAGAATATATCTGATACCCGTGCCGCTCGAGGTTCAATGACCTACCTCAAGAGAGCTTTGAACACATCACGAAATTCGGGCACGGTGCCCTGCAGCAACGAGCTCTCAGGCGGCAAACACTGAGTGAGCACTTTGATGAAGTGAACAATCCTGGCGTCGTGGAGTGTGACGGACTCCTCACAGTGTCGTCTCTTGCCTGCCTTGGTCACTGGCAGGGCTATGACCAGGCTGAGGCCGTCGTTGCTGAACTGCAGCTGCCACTTACGGAGAGTAAGAAGCTCCATTGTACGCAAGAATACGGAGTAGCCAATCACAAGCAGCACCGCTATGTCATTTCGACTCCAGGATCGAGCCACCGTGGCAAGTGACATCAGCACATATTCTGGCATGGGTGGTGCTCTTTGTGGCATCTCAGTCCGTTGCCAAGCCTTCAGCAGGTTCCACGCACTGTGAAAGACTCTCTTGCGTCGCAAGAAAAACTGTACGCCAGACAAGGTGGCCCCAGCATCCCCAGCGGGCCTCCCATGCGCCCATAGCGTCTCTATCCATTCACATAATTGGAAGTCGAGCTGCTCCAGGTCAGTGGCCACGTCGATACCATGGGCACGAATCCAAGAGACAAAGCTTTGCACCATCTGACCATATCTGCGAAACGTACGAGGTTGAACTAGTGTGTGTGATAATCTGCCAATCGCGCGTCGCACCCGAATGCGGGACACCAAGTCTATCTCATAGTCAATGCGACGCTTCCTTGGCATTGCTGTCACCTGACATGCCGCCTTCCCTCGAAGGGTCGTCGGCTGGGTTCTTGTCGGTCTCGGTGTACCCGTAGATCGGTCTTGCCGACGCCGCCAGGACCAGAGCTGAGATCCTCTTGACGGCTGCGTTGAGCAGATGCGAGGAGGAGCGCCCCCGCGATATCACACCAAGTCCAACCTGCGAATCCATCAGATGAGCGAACCTCGTGCCAAGGTGATGGCCCACTCTGAAGCGCCAGCGAAGGCCTGCCAGCGTGCTCAGCACTTCCAGCGCCGTGATGTGGCTCTTCCACCTCCACTTCCAGACCAGCACTGTCTTCCACGTCCAGCGGCTCACGCTGATCGGGCGGCGTGGCCACAAGTCAGGGCGCATGACCTCCAGCGTGTCGAGGCGCACGTCCGAGCCCCTCACCTCAGCTCGCCGGATCAGCTCCTCCACGATCTGGATGCTCGGGTCCGCCTGCGCCTCGGCCTCTTCAAGGCCACGGTCCCTGATCACCACCCCGCTGTCGTCGCCCTCCTTGGCTACCTGCGCCAGGCCCTCGGCAGCGTCGAAGGCGCCTCCGACCGCGCGCGCCTCCGCCATCGTGGGGACCGAGTCCAGGTAGCCGTGTCGGTGAGCCCAGTGCGCCACTATCCATGCCACCACGCCGCACTGGAACGAGTTGCCCAGCAGGGCGCAACGTACCACCTCGAGCTCAGCCAGCTTGCGGAACCGCGTGGCCCGCGCTGTCGCCGTGTGCCCAGGTGGGAAGTCCATCAACATCTCTCTCAAAGGAATCCGCAGGCTCCAGCGCACCTTTTTGCCATCGCAGACAGTGAGGATCTCGAAACTGGTACGGCGCATAGCAGAAGTCGTGCCTCCGCCAACGCTCCAGCTCGGCCTCGCTGCACTGGTGCAGGCCCTTTGGCTTGTCGCCGGCACGCCCGCGCGGGATGCACCTCGCGAAGGTGGGCAGACGCTGCTCAGGAACCTCGGCTCCTGACCACTCTCGCCCAGGGCGCAGCCAGCGGCCCAGCGGGCCTGGACCTCCAGGGATCGTCACTTTCACCACCTCACTTTTCACACAGACTTCGCCCTGCCACGGCGTCATGAGGTCGGTGTCACACCAGTAGAGCCTCTCTCGGCGAACGTGTGAGATGTCGGCGGCATCGATCATCACCGGGGCCAGCCCCATGTGCTCTGACATCGTGTCGCGATCCTCGGCCGTCATGGAGGACACATTCTCGATCAAGTCGAACACCTCGACCTCCACGGGGAACACCTCCCTCACCAGCGACTTCACCCGCTTGATCTCGTAGAAAAGGCCCGACCTAGCTCCTGACAGCCCTCGCCTGTCGACGCTCAGCCTGGTGAGGTCCACGCAGGGAGCTCCAGCAAACAGGGGGACCCAGCGCACATGAGGGGCCCTGTCTCGGATCTTGGCGATGTCCTGCGCGCTCAGCTTCGTGACGTCGCCCAGCTCCACCACGTCCGGCCACGCGTACTTCACCACGCGGCAGGCCTCTGGGTCCGTCTCCGACGCAGCATACACGGCCACGCTCAGCCCCAGCATGTCGAGGGCCCGTCTTCCACCTCCGATCCCGTCGAAGAGCGACAGCAACACGCCCTCGTCCTGCAGCCGCCCCACCTGGCGCCTGCGAGAAGCCTTGGCTGCCTCAACGCCGTGTGGGAGCAGGCGCACAGCCCGGCATACCGCCCCCTTGCGCATGCTGGCGTCGGACACGGTCACGAGCCCGCTCACGGGCGTCCTGAGGTCGCACCTCATGAGCGGCAGGAGCCCCACGGCCAGCAGCAGCTCCCTCTGAACGGGAGCGGGCAGCCTGCGCTCGCCTCTCCAGCGCACCACGGCGCGCCACAGGTCGTCGAACACGGACATCGTCTCACGCCTGAACATCATCGCTCGCACCCAGCGGCCCGCCACCACCTGCAGCCAAGTCTGAGTCAGCACATTCCGATCCAGCGTGGCGAAGGTGAGGCCCAGCAGACGGTGCACGAACTCCAGGGGCGGGCTGATCACGCCCCTCGTGCCGTCAATGAGCTCACCCAAAACTTGACTGACAGGCTCACGGCGCACTGCCTTATCCTCGCTCCTGGGCACCCCTCGCTGCGCGTACCTCTCGCAAGCCAGCTGCACCACCTCGGGGGGGCCCTGTGCCTTCAGCGCCGCCGCGGAGACCTCGTCGGTAACCTCCAGCACGTCAAGGTTGTCGATGTACACCTGCCACACCACCCAGCAGGCCGTACCAGCACCCTCCGGCATGAGCGTGTCATCTCCTCTCGTCGCCTTCGGCACCGTCTCCGCCCACATCTTGACCAGCACGTCCCCGTGGCAGCGCTGCCCTCGCCTGCAGTGGCACAGGAGGCGACAGCCCGAGAGCTCGGGCAAGCAGGCCAGCAGATCGGGCGAGTCGCGCAGGTGGCTCTCGTAATTCGCGATGGCCTCGCTCCTCGGCATCATCTTTGACACCTTGAAGGGGTTCGCCCACTTGGATGGGGAGAAGCCATGCCGCTGCCCTGTGCGACCGATGTACACCTGTGGGCGCTCGTCGCTGTAGGATCGGCCCAGCTCGCCTCGCACCGGCAGCCTTGCCTCGCCCTGAGAGACCACCGAGCCTCTCTCACGATGTGGAGGCAGAGGAAGGTCGCGCCGCAATTCACGGTCCTCAGGCAGCGGAGGCACTCCCTCCAGCCACTCACGAAGCAGCCGCCGGTGGATGTGCTGGATGATGCCTGTCGCCGACACCCAGCCCATTGGGATCACGGCCGCGGCCACGTGCACCTCGCCGGTCCCGTCAAGACCGAGGCAGGACCTGCTCACCTTCTTGGAGAGCGCCATGTACTTGTGCCACACCGCGGGCAACCGGTACACGTAGAAGCAGCACTTGAGGTCCTCCGACGAGCTCATCATCACCTCGCCGCTCCTCAGGATGATGCTCTTCCACTTGTCTGTCGTCGGGAGGAGACCCATGTCCCCCTGGACCGTCTCCTGCAACCAGTTGCTCGGGATGATGTTCATCACTAGCCGCTGCGGCCCCGAGCCTTTGACGTGTCCCGACTTTCGTACACCAAAGAGGCCGCCCAGCACGCGACGGCCCTTGACCTTCACGATCTCGTCGGCCTCGATCGGGACGAGGATGCCCCTGTTCACGAGCTCGGCCGCGATGAGCTCCCACTCGTCATCCTCGGCCCAGACGCGCGGGGTCTTGGGCATCTCGCCCAGCTCCGCGGGGCTCTTCATCACCCACTCCGGGTGCTCCAGCACGCTCCTGATCCAGCCTTCGCTCACCTCGGTCGCCAATGCCGAGCCGCAAGCCTCCTTCGACGGCAGGGCGAGCAAGAGGCGCTCGCGGTCTAGCTGCTCGGCTGGGTACACCTCCATGCCCGTGTAGCTCACTGCCGACGACTTCAGCTCCTGGGTCCAGTCGAGGTTCGCCACGGAGCCCTCGTACTGGCATAGGAACGTGCCCACACTCCTGGCCAGCAACCTCAGGGCCTTCAGCTGCACCGCGCTGGCGGGCCCGTGCCTTACCTTCCAGGGGGCCATCTTGAGACCAGGATGCTTGCCCCCCAGCGCGTACTGGAAGTTCAGGCTCAGGACAGTGAGCTTCAGCCAGCCGTTCAGGTCGTCCTCGAAGGAGGGATCGACTGGCTCCGATTCGCCGAACACAACGCCGTTCATGCTCAACTCCTCGATCGTCAGATCGACGCAGGGCAACGGCAGCAGGTCACGCCGTCCGTTCCCTGCGGTCAGTGGTGAGAGGATATCATCGTACGATTTCGCATCAAAATTGCCAAGTGCCCCGCTCGACGCGGGCGAAGAAGTACTGAGGTCAGCTAGACGGCGCCCCACAACACGAACTGGAGCTCCACAGAGACTGCCCAGCTCACTGGCGGCACGCGTCGGGTTCAAGTAAGGAAAGTCGTGAATTCGCGTGGACGGCTCGTCCGAGACTGCGCCATGAGCGGCGCCGTTGCACTCATCCTCAAGGTACGAGGAGAAGGTGATCTCGGACTCCCAGCTGCCGTCGGACGTGCAGTCACACGCCTCTCGAGTGCCCTCGAAGCTCATGCATTCTACTTCCGATTCTTGTTGGACCTCTTGCCCTGGCCCTTGTCCTTGCCCTTGCCACGGGCCTGACCCTCCGTGCCGCCCTTGCCCTTCGGGTTCCACGAGCGCCAAGGTGGCGTCCCGCGGTGCTGCCCTTTGTCGCCCTTCGGCTTGCCCTTGTTGCCAGCCTTCGCCTCCGCGGTCACGTCGTCCGCGAACCTCACGCGACGAACAGGGCTCGAGGGTCTCCGAAGGGCCGGCTTGCGATCCACTCCAGGGCTGATCGAGCCAGGTGCTGGCCGCCAGTGGGGCGACGGGCTCCTCGGGCTCCCCGATCTCTCGCCAGCACCTGTCCCGGCTGCCGGGCTCGGCGACGCTCTCTTCACTGCCTCGCCAGCGCCCCCTCGACCGCGACCTCGCCCTCGGCCGCGTCCACGCCAGAGCTTCGCCCTCCACCTGTCCTTCCTCGATCCGGGCGTCGGCGCATCCTTCTCCCCCTGTGCTCCAGGACTCGATGTCTGTGGGGGCGGCGTCGCGGGAGAGGGCGTCCTGGTGCGCCCGCCCTCTCCCTCGCCGAATCCCTAGGGGGGCCTCCTCGCGCCCGCTCGAGTGAGGCGCTCCTTCAACTTCGCACCCTCCGAGTAGGATGCCACGGCCGCCGACACCTCGGCGCTGCTGGCCAGCCCGATGTCGGTGGAGTCGATCAGCTCGAGGTGCTCGGCTATCTTCCAGTGCCCGTCCTTGGTGGCCTGCTCGATGGCCTTCAGCCTCTGCATGAGCATGTCGCCCAGCTGCGGCAGATCGCCCCTCGTGAGGGCGTCCAGGCACTCCCCGATCATCCTCATCTCGCGCACATTCCGCACCCCCATCTCGTTCTGAGGGTGCATGCCGTGCCACACGCTCGTGATATACTGCACCACGTTGGACGCCATCCTATCCAGCTCATCATCGTTGTCGGCCCCGCCCCGCTGCGCCAAGTACTCTCGGATCTGCTTCAGACCCGCCGCCATGAGCGCCCCGGGGTCGGAGCGGGCCAGCTTCTGCACTCGGCGGCCGGAACCAGCGGTCGGGGCCTCATCAAAACTCGCACTGTCGGAGCTATCCTTGTCCCTGTTCTTCTGCTTCTTGCGGCTGCGGCGGCCCTCCAGCGCAGCCTCGGCGCGCTCGGCCAGCGCCTCGCCCATGGAGCGCTTCCTCTGAAGCTTCTCCTTCAGCCTCTTGACGATCTTCCTCATCTCCTCGGCCGTCCTGCCATCCACGTCCTCACCGTCGGCACCGCCTGAGCCCTTGGGAGCTCCACCTGCGTTCTTGCCCGGCACCACGGGTCCAGCGTCAGCGGCGGGCGGCGCACCGCCTGCAGGGAGGGCGCCAGGCGGGGTGGCTCCAGCGCCATCAGCGGCACCGCCTCCAGGCCCGGCCGCCCCCAGCACGCGCAACGTGTCCGAGTGCACCACGTTGCGCCCTGGCCAAGCGGTCGTGCGACAGCAAGTCGCCACGCCCTGGGTGCAGAGGTGCACCACGCTGCTTCCCATCGCGAAGATGCCCTGCAGGATCGGCAGGTAGAGAGGGTCGCTGCTGCTCTCCACTGTGCACTCCACGAACTCTCCTGCCGCGTCAGGCGGATACAGCCCTGTCACGGTCATCGTCGTCGTCCCGCTTGGCTGACAGGCAGCATCGTACATCACCAGCTCGACGCGGCAGCCGGCGCTCAGTCCCAGGAGGCCGTGGGTCACGGCCTGGGGCGCCATGGGCACGTATACCCAGGGTCCAGCCTGCTGCGCCGCCGCCGCGACCCCCGCCACCGCTGGCTGGGCGAACGCTGCTCCGAACTGCGGCAGCGCCCCGCCCGCCGCGGGCATGCCTGCCTGCCAGCCCACGGGCACAGGCGCGGCGGCGGCTGGCACCGCGTGGGCGGCCTGCCCTGCCACGGCGTGGCCGCCTCCACCCCCAGCGTGAGCGGGTGGTCCCACGAGGGCTCCCACCCCGGGGATCCCTGGGATCAGACCCGGCACCACGGGGCCGCCCAGGGCTGCTGGCGCTCCTGCTCCAGCGCCAGCGCCTCTGCCGCGACCTGCAGCGGGCGGCGGGGCGGCAGGCGGCTTGCCCATGCCGCCCATTGGGCCACCCATGCCGCCCATGCCGCCCTTGCCGCCCATCCCGGGCTTCGCCGCTGCCTTGCCTCCGCCTCCTGGTGCTGCGGGGCCTGCAGCGGCTCCGCCCGCGGCCGCGGCAGCTCCAGCGGCCACTCCGGCAGGCGGCGGCGGGAGCAGGGCGCCGACGCCAGGCGGCAGTCCCAGAAAGCCGCCCAGCACTCCGCCGCCGCCCACGCCGAGGAGCCCCCCGCCAGGGCCCAACCCAAGCGGGCCAGGCGGGGCGCCCGCGCCAGCCCCCGCGGCTCCGAACATCGCCACCGCCGTGCTGCCGCCGCGGCGGCGCGGGCTGGTGAGCTCCCCCAGCCGCCGAGGGGGGAGCTCACTCGGGCGCGGGCTCCTCGGAGGGGGTCATTCTGGGGACCCCCGCTTGCTTCTCTGACAGGGCTAATAGAAGCACCTCCACCGCGCACACCCTGCCGCGGCTTGAGCTTGAGCCGAGGCGGCTACGGAGAGGCGGTTTAGAGGAGATCGTTTCGAGGACGGAGGGGGGACGAGATAAAACCCATGATAATCTCAAGGATATATATATATATATATATATATATGTGCTAATGTCTCAATTTTTAATTATATATATATATATATATATATATATATATATGAGCAAAAAAAACTGGACACAATGCTACCCATTAGACGCATTTTTTCGTGTTGCAATGCCCGGACAATTTGACAGAAATGATACCGTATTCGGCCCAACTTGTTCACCCCGTCTAAAAAAAAATACGGAAAAAAAAAAACAAAAAAAAAACGCTAGTACACCAACGGGACAAGGTGATTAAAAAAAAACAACAACAACAAAAACAACAAACTCTAGAACAACATATTACGCGGCCCCACTCAACAAAGCTTTGTAAACCAACCGTGGGGAACGACCCACCTATTCAACAAACCAGCCAAACGAGGACGAGCTCGATGCGAAACCATAAGCAAAAACATGAAAATACAGTATACCAAGCCCCTTGATGGGATTGGTATAATTCTCGTAATGCATAAGGAAATCCTCTTCCCAACATTTTGCGCAGCCTGTCGATTTTCGCCGCTCTGGCCGCGACAGAAAAAGCACACAATTTTCGGGCACAATTAAGGCCCGACCACCAAAAACCTTTCACAATAAACCCGATCCCCAAAGCGTCCGTCGATCTTTAGCGTGGGAACGTCACGCTTTCGTTCGCAAATCCATCGAAACTCAATGAACTGAGGACACTCTGGAAACAAACAAAGAGATTTTTGGCATGGCCTCTGTAGAGCTTCGCGTGGCGGGCCCGCACTATCTCCATTAACACGTTGGTGGTGATGCCATTGTTAACCAAAGCACTCCCGAATTTCTTTTCCTTGCCCTCATTTTTTTTTTTTTTTTTTTTTTTTTTTTTTTTTTTTTTCCGGGGCAGCTCTAGGCTGTCTCAGAGGTTTCCTGCACGAATTTAAAAGCTCATTCTGGAACCTGGCGGGCGGGAAAGAAACCTCAGAGGGAATTTGTAAAGAAACCTAAACCGAAAACGGCAGGATTCAGCAGGCCGTTACCCCTGTGATGAATCAACAAGGGGCGGCGGATCTGGCGGCCTTTGGCGTATCCTGCCATCATGCTTGGATTGTAGATTGGACGCTTTTTGAATATTCACTGGGATATCGTGGGAGGCATCTCGGTTTCTCTTTCAATCGCTGCTGACGCCGTCTGAGAGCCGTTTGGGAGCCTCTTGGGACCTCTTCTCGAGCCTCCTGGGGGCCTTGTGGGCCCTTTTGGGGGCGTCTTAGGGCCTCTTGAAGGCCTCTTCAGGCCTCTTGTCTTGGATTTTTTCTAGCGAAAGGCTCGAACTGTTGGTTTGGGCCATTTTTGGTGTTTCCTTGGGCCGTTTTGGACGCTTGGTGGGCGTCTTATGGCCCTGTTGGGGGTCTCTGAATTGTCTTAGGGCGGTCTTTAGCGCCTCTGGGGTCTCTTTGGAGCGTCCGAGTCCGGAAAACCTGATAACGCGAACAATATTGAACAACCACAGGGAAATCAATGATTGTTGCATCCTGGGGGATTGGGCCGTCTTGGTGCCACCTTGGGCGTGTTGGAATGTTCTTGGGCCGTCTTGGAAACCTGTCGTGCCCTTTTGGACAATTAGCAAAGCAACGCTCTGCGAATGAGGGGAGGTGCAGCGAACGCGTATGCTTTGAAGCGAATTGGCAGAGCGACGCTCTGCTCAATGAAGCAGTGGAGCTTGGACGGTTCGATGATGTGGGAAATCGTCGCCACTACAGGACATTGGAATCGAAAACCCAAAACAAAACGTACATGAGAACCTGTGGAGCGTGCTCCTCGCGCCTCGCGGCACGGCGGCGGACACAGACCAGGACGCGCAAACCATGCACGAACCACTAGATGCACATTTTCTTCTGCGGGCGTGATGCCCCTGGAGACTTTGCCCACAACAGCGCGCCGTCATGGTAGGTCTTTCAAGCTATCCATAAGAGATTCGTGGTTTGCAAGTCAAGAAGGTTACTGTGTTCTTGGCGATTGCCGGGGCTCGGCGCATCATCGTCATGCAATCAATGGTACGCATCCAGAAACGATGCCCAAAGGAATTATCTTTACCAATGACGCGCAATAGCCTGCAATGGAATACAAGACCGCGGAAGCCGTCATATCCCAAGAGGGGACGATGAAGGAGCAATCTGAGAAGCAAGGGAAGGAGGGGGTGTGGGAGGGGGGGAGGATGGAGGAATAGGGAAGAAGGGCGGAGGAGGAGGAGGAGGAGGAGGAGGAGGAGGAGGAGGAGGAGGAGGAGGAGGGGGAGGAGGAGGAGGAGGGGGAGGAGGAGGAGAAATAAGCGGATGACGAAGAGGAGGGGGGGAGGGAGGGCGAACAGAGAGGCCAAAGGCCTCTAGGATACCTCTCGGAGTCGCTTCGGATGTTTCTCGAGAGCTTCTTGGAATTCTCTTGGAGAGCCTATGGGGCCTATAGGTGGTCCCGGGGGCCTCGTGGAGCGTCTCGCGTGTCTCGGGGGAGCCTCTTGGAGCCTCTGGGAAATCTCTTGGGAATTGATTGGGGATCTCTTGGCTGGAGGCATCTCGTGACCTCCTGGGCACGTCTTTAGGCCCTCTGGGGCCGTGGAGGTCAGTTTGGAGATCGGTCAAAGAAGGTGGGGCAATAAATTACCGTCAATACGTGCAATGAATTACATGGAGATTAAGGTTTGGAGATCGGTCATGAATTACATCGCCCAAATACGTACAATCAATGATTTTGGCCCTCTCGCCGAGGCCACCTTGGACGCTATAACACGCCGCCCCGCCCCCCCCGTCCAGATCCATGCGGCTGGGGTAAGGGAGGGGTGAACCCCTCCCCGAATCGGAAAAACGGTGGTTGGAACCGGAAACCCGCTAAACCTTTCACGCCCCAAAGGGTTGGTAGGATTACGTTGCCACATCAAGAAACGATGCCCAAACGAGTTGCCTTGATCAATGATGTGGGGAAGCCTGCAGTGTAATGAAGGGTTGCGAAGCAGTCGTATCCTAAGAAGGGGATGGTGGAAGAGGAATCCGGGGGGTCTCTTGGGAGTCGTTTGGGGACACCTTGAGGGCTAAACCCTAAAAGCTAAGAGCCTATAAAGATTTAAATCCTGAAATGCCTTCCGCGCTCCTAAAGTCCCCCCTTCGGCCGCCCCCCCCCCCATTTTGGCGCACCCCTCACGCAGAATGGCGTTCTGGGAGGCCCTTGCATCGGCCTTTGCGCGCCGCGGCGCAGTCCCGAGGATGCACAGGGGGATCCCTCTCTTCGGGGCGACGAGTCATCCCGCGCGCCTTGGGCAACCACTGCGTGCAACTTCGCCGCCGCTGGGCGGCGTCCCTGCGTCGCACAGGGACTCGCGTCAATAAGCGTGGATCTTGCGTGCAACCTCTCCGCCGCTGGGCGGCGTCCCTGCATCGCACAGGGACTCGCGTCAAAAAGCGTGGTTCTTCAAATCGCGTCGTCACGCGCGCGGGCCGCATCGCCGTTGCAGCCGCGTCCCAGGTGTCTTTGCGCGGCCGCGTCGTCGTCGTTTTGAAAACAATATCAACGTCGTCGTCATCGGTGTCGTCCTCGTCGTTTTGCGAATCGCGTGTTGATACCGCATCGAGATCAATATGTCTTGGGCCATGGGTGGGTGGGACACGGTCAAGTGGGCTGCAAGTTTGGGCTTGACCCTAAACCCTAAACCCTAAACCCTAAACCCTAAACCCGCGGCCTCTTCAGCGCCACTTGGGACCCTCTTGGGGCACCCTTGGGAAATGTGGGCACCATGAGGAGTTCGATCAAAGGAGGGGGGTAGTAAACTAGCGTCGCCCTCCCAGGGCCAAACTCTGCCCAAAACCAAAATCATATCAATGATGTGTGTCTTCTCACCGAAGTCTTTTTTGGACGCTCCAATGCGTCGCGACACCCCCGTCCAGATCCAGGGGGTATGCATCCAGGGGGTATGGGGATAGGGGGAGGAGTACTCCCCGACGGGGACGAAAAGGCTTTGAACAGAAAACGCCTTAACCATCACACGTCGTAAAAGGCTGGTGCAATTACCTCCGTCATCATTTCTCTGACGATTGGGACCGCATCTTGCAACACTTCCGCCACTGCCGTCGGAAATAAGAAAGAACGAAGAACGAAACGCAGTGCACGTCAGGGGTGCGTTGGCAAATCAGTGAAACAGCAAGTTCTGCTGCCGGAGGCGCGGCTGCGAATCAAGAAGACGCCGCGCAGACACCGACGGCGACGACGGCGGCGGCGAAGGGGGGGGAGGACGACGAGGGGGAGGAGGACGAAGGCGAGGAGGGCGAGGAGGAAATAACAAAAGGAAGGACAAAGGGCACCCTTGTGAGTTACGTGGTGATTCGTGTTGCAAGTCTGTTGCATACTGGTCCCTCGACTCAGAAGTGTTGGTTGTCGTACACGCTCTTAACAACGAGGAGCCGCGCGGGGAGCCCAGCATGTTCCAACACAGAAATGTATGTAGCATTGCAGCTATACGGATTGAAACACATGTTGTTTGAAGGGGAACTGGGACACACAAATAAATACACACAAATAACAATATTCTCCATATTTTCATATATTTTCTGGGTTTTTGGCTTCCCCCCCACTTCCCATATTTTCCTATATTTTCTGGGGAATCGCCGATTAATTGTGTCTGTGTTTTTTCCCCTCCTGATTGTTTCCAATCCAAGGCATCTAACTCTAGATTGTTCGATGTGCGTGCGCACCACATGTATCGCATCTGCCGTTCTTCGTCCCTGGAATAAGCAGATTAAGTAGTGGTCAGTGTCCTACCCCCTATACATTGCAAGTCATTCAAAACATGTGCCACAATGTTGTGCATGAAAGTATTATGCAATGCATGCTGGGCGGAGGAACAGTGACTGGAAACAATCCTTGGACATTGAGTACAATCTCGAATAATATAAAGGCCATTACACATGTGCGGCAACTACAAGCCGATCAGCAACATGCTCTGTGTTTCAACCAGTGTAACCGCCGCTGACAGATGCGCCATTGATTTCCAATGCTTTGTTAAGATTTCCATTTGGCCCCGCAGCTCTCCAGTTGACGTCAGTCAATACATGCACAACTTTCCAGCTTTCCGGCGAATGTTGGTAAGACACGTCCTAAAGCGTCCATAGGCGTCAACTCTGCTGGCTGCATTGACCACTGCACTCTTTAAACAATTTTCCCGCAATATCTGCGCCGCCACCTCCCACATGGGTTATCCCCCTACTAATCGGGGAGGCATCGAATCCCGGATCAAGGTTGCAAGACACTTTCGGACGCATACGCGATATCACGAATGCAAACAAATTGCCATGTGGATATTCGCCCTCAAACGGTTTCCGGATGGAAGAAGCTACGTATGAATGCTGGGCCTACTTGGGAGGAGGCGGATGCCGCTTTACAAGCACGAGGCTTTACCAACGGCGCAGGTGCTGCGATCCTGGCTGCAACAACACGACCTGCAATTGTATTGCAACGGCGGCTTGAACCGCTACGGCAACAACTACCCACTTTAGGGGCAGCTGGTGATGATAGTCCGGCAGCAGAACCACGACCTCCCATTGCATACGCCAACCACTACGACATTCACCAACGCCATCTACGGTCCCAACCGGTACGGTTATGTTACCCACTTGTGCACCCCATCCCAATCCCGTCTCAGAACCCCCCACCCTTTGCAATTCAACCTACGGGGAAATCTGGACAGTTCGGGGAGACGTGAGACTTGTGTTCACGGGACTCGGGTTGGCCTGGCGAGGCCGGGGACCCGATGTGAAATCTAACGCGAACTCCCGCTGCAGACATACCACGACAACTGGACCGTCAAAATCCACGACGGGCTTGTCAGAAGGCACCGGCAAAGCCGAGTTCCGGCCAACGCGAGTCTTACGCTTCCCCGAATAATCAACTTCGGTGGTTGATGTTGGCAATTTCTTCGAGCAGGGACCGACCGTCCCAGCATTCCTATAGGCCTACCACGAAATGCTCTTTAAGCACGGGAATGTTCGAAGAACACAAACCATGCTCTTAGAACAGAAACCCAAGGTGTTAAAACAAGGCAGTCTCAGCCAGACATGTTCTAAGAACATTCCTTGCAGACCACAGAAGGCTCTTAGAACATTCTTTGGTGGGCCTATAGGCAAGCCAAGACGCTTCGCCACTGCTTGATGGACCGTCACAATCCACGACGGGCTTGTCAAAAAGCAACGGCAAAATCGAGTTCTGGCGAACGCGAGTCTTCCGCTTCCCCGAACAATCAATTTCGGTGGTTGATGCTCCTCCTCCTTCTCCTCCTCCTCCTCCTCCTCCTCCGCCTCCTCCTCCTCCTCCCCTCCTCCTCCTCCTCCTCCTCCTCCTCCTCCTCCTCCTCCTCCTCCTCCTCCCCCCCCCTCCTCCCCCTCCTCAACCCACCTCCTCTCCTCCTCGTCCTCCTCGTGTCCTCCTCGTCCTCTTCGTCCCTCACTCGTCTCTCCTCGTCCTCCTCGTCCTCCTGGTCCTCCTGGTCCTCCTGGTCCTCCTGGTCCTCTCCTGTCCTCCTGGTCCTCCTTGGTCCTGTCCTGGTCCTCTGGTACCTACCTTGTCCTCCTCCTCCTCGTCCTCGCGTCCCTCCTCGTCCTCACTCCTCCCCCACCTCCTCCACCTCCTCCTCCTCCTCACCCTCCTCTTCTCCTCACCTCCTCGTCCTCCTCCTCCTCCTCCTCTTTCTTCTTCTTCTTTTTCTTCTTTCTTTTCTTCTTCTTCTTCTTCTTATTAATTATCACTTATTATTCTTATTATTCTTATTATTCTTATTATTATTATGTTTCTTTTCCTTTTGCTTCTTCTTCTCCTCCTCCTCCTCCTCCTCCTCCTCTTCCTCCTCCCTCCCTCCTCCTCCTCCTTCGCTCCTCCCCCATCCTCCACCTCCTCCTCTCTCCACCCACCCCCCTCCCCTCCCTCCTTTCCCTCTCACCCTCCCTCCCTCCCTCCCCTCCCTCCTCCTCCTCCCTCTCCTCCTCCTCCTCCTCCTCCCTCCTCCTCACCTCCTCCTCCGCCTCCTCCTCCGCCTCCATCACTTCCTCCTCCTCCTTCTCCCCTCCACAATTACTCAATATGAATATACTCTCCCTCTTCCCCTGATGGCGTCCAGGTGATAGCCGCGCATCCTCCGCGTACTGTTTTTTTTTTTGCACACAGGATGCCCGGGAAATCCCGGGAAACGACTCTCGCTGAGGCGCCGGCGTCATTTTTTCCCAAAATGCTGCTCTCGCGCCGGCGTCATTTTTTCCCAAAGTGCTGCTCTCGTTGAAGCGCCGGCCTCATTTCTGCTCCCGAATCCTTCCCCTGATGGCGTCCGGGTGATAGCCGCGCATCCTCCGCGCACTGTTTTTTTAAACACAGGATGCCCGGGAAATCCCGGGAAACGACTCTCGCTGAGGCGCCGGCGTCATTTTTTCCCAAAATGCTGCTCTCGTTGAGGCGTCGGCCTCATTTCTGCTCCCGAATCGTTCCGAATCGTGCTCCCGCAGCAGCGTGGGCCTCATTTTCGGATCGGTGCTTGGCCTCCGTCGTTCAGGATGGCGTTCTCGCCCCAGCGCGGGCCTTTTTCTCGCGCGCCATCCGCCACGCCACCACCGCGCCGCACCGCCAACCCACCCCCCACCAGACTCACCACCACACCACCACCACCACCCACCCAACCACCACCACCACCGCCACCACCACCACCACCACACCACCACCACCACCATCCACCACCACCAGCACCACCAGCACCACCAGCACGCACCAGCACCACCGCACCACCAGCACACCAGCACCACCAAGCACACACCAGCACCACCAGACACCACCAGCACCACCGAACGCACCACCAGTCACCAGCACCAGCGGCACCAGACCAGTACCAAGTACCAACACCACCACAGCACCACACCAGCACCACCACCAGCACCACCAACAACCCTACCACCACCAAACCACCACCACCACCACCACCCACACACCACCAGCACCCACCAGCACCACCAGCAAACCACCACCACCACCACCACCACCACCAACCACCACCACCACCACCACCACCACCACCACCACCACCACGACAACCACGCACACACGCACGCACGCACGCACGTGCACCACCACCCACTACGCACGCGCGCGCGGAGCCACAGGTCCGCTACGACACGCGTCCGCGGATAGAGAAAATCAACGCCATGGTAAGGGATGGGAGGGAGGGGTAGGACGTCAGATATGACGCGAGCGCACCTAGCTTG
>CAUYUJ010005556.1:16159-23659 GCA_963575745.1 Prorocentrum cordatum
TCCTTTTCTCCTTTTCCTCCTTTTCCTCCTTTTCCTCCTTTTCCTCCTTTTCCTCCTTTTCCTCCTTTTCCTCCTTTTCCTCCTTTTCCTCCTTTTCCTCCGTTTCCTCCGTTTCCTCCTTTTCCTCCTTTTCCTCCTTTTCCTCCTTTTCCTCTTCTTCTTCCTTTTCTCCTTTTCCTCCTCCTCCTCCTGCTCCTCCTCCTCCTCTCCTGCCGCTGCTCCTCCTCTCCACCCTCGCGACGCGGCGCGACAGCCCGGTCACGTCACGCGCGGCTGCGCGCGGCGGGGTAGCCGGCCTGCGGCCAGGCTCCGCGGGGGAGGCGCGGAGGCCACCCAGCGAGCAAGCCCGCCTCGCAAGCCTCCCAGCGAGCAGAGAGGTGCGTGCAGCTCGCAGCAGACGCCCAGTACTCCAAGAGCTGCTCGGCTCTGACCATCGAGCTGCCCGTGGAGGTCACCCCCGACGTCGTCGAACAGATGGGCCGGCAGCGCCCGCGCAGCCGCCAAGCTGTGGACCCCGCCAGCCTTCCGGCTGTCCACGCGGCTGCTGCCCTGCAGGTGGACGGGGGCGTGGTCTGGAGGGAGGTGCGGTCCTCCCCCCGGGGCTCGGCTGCCGGGCTAAGGGCGCCTCTCTGGTGGCCCTGCCGAAGAAGGACGGAGGCCTGCGCCCTGTTGCCGTCGGGGAGGTGCTCCGGCGCCTCGTCGGTAAGTGCCTCTGCCACGAGGTTGCCGACGTCGCGCGCGACCGACTGGCTCCCCTGCAGATCGGCGTCGCGGTCCCTGGCGGCACGCAGGCGGCGGCGAACGTCGTGCGCCAGTGGTGGACCCGCCACCTCGGGGACTGGGGAAGGTGTTTGCGAAGCTGGACTTGTCTAGCGCCTTCAACGCCCTTGGATGCTACTCCCGCCCGTCAAGTCTCTTCCTGGGCAAGCAGACAGTCCGCTCCGAATGCGGGGTGCAGCAGGGCGAACCCCTGGGGCCCCTACTGTTCCCCCTAGCAGTGCAGCGCGCCGCCGAGGCCGCCCTCCGCGCGCCGCGCCACGGCGCCGACGGCGCCGTCGACCTGAGTCTCTTCTACTTGGACGACGGCTGCCTCGCGGGCGATGCGCCGGCCGTCGCGCGCCTCCTCCACTTGCTCGTGGCCAACCTTGCCGCGGTGGGCCTCCAGCTGAGCACTGGCCCGGGGAAGTGCGAGGTGGTCCCCACTGGCGGAGACGCCTCCGACGTGTCTCTGGACGGCTTCCCGCTGGGCTTCCGCCTGCGCACCGATCGCAGCTTCGAGCTGCTCGGCGCGCCAGTGGGGGACGCGGACTTCTGCGCGGAGCACGCCAAGCAGCGGGTCGCGAGCGCCACCGCTCAGCTGGAAGCTTTGGGTGGGCTCGAAAACGCGCAGTTCGCGCTGCACCTCCTGCGCCAGTGCGCCTCCTTCTGCAAGCTGGGCTACTCCGCGCGCGTGGTGCCGCCCACCGCGCACGCCGCCTCCCTGCTGGCCATGCACGCCGTCCGTGCCTGCCTTGAGCAACTGAGCGCCTGCTCGCCCTCTGTCGCTTCTTGGCAGCAGGCTCACCTCAAGCTCAGCAATGGAGGACTTGGCCTGCGCTCTGCCGCGAAACAAGCCACCGCTGCCTGCGTCGCTTCCAGAGCGAAAAGCACCGACTTCTGTCGGCAGCTCTACCCCAGCTACTCCAACGACCCCGACCGCGACGGAGGTAGCCTGTCGTGCGGGACGCAGTCGCTGCGGTGCAAGCCCGCAACGCAGTCGTGCGGGACGCCGACCGGGTGTTCTACCACGCGCAGCACGGAAACCGCAAGGCCTTCGACGCGGTGGACAGCGCCTCGCTCGACGGGCTTCTGGCGGGCGCCACCTTGGCTGGCAAGGCGCGCCTCTCTCTGGTGCAAGCCCCGGGCGCGGCCGCGTGGCTCCAGGCGCCGCCCTGCGAGGTCACCGGCACCGCCTTCCCGCGCGGCCCCATGCAGGTCGGCCTGCAGAGGCGGCTGCGAGTCCAGCTCCTGCAGGAGGAGTGCTTCTGCCCAGCCTGTGGCGAGGTGATGGGCGTCTTCTGCGACCGCGCCCTGGTCTGCGCCTGCCGCGGCGACCGGACCAAACGCCACAACGCCCTGCGCAACCAGGCCTTCTTCGACGCCCTGGCCGCCGGCCACGCCGGGGCGGAGTTGGAGCGCCCGGGGCTGCTACCTCCGCGCCTCGCTGGGGAGGACACCCCCGGGGGCGAGCAGGGCGGGGCCCAGGTGGATGACAACGGCCGCCGCCCTGCCGACGTCTACCTGCCGCGGTGGCGCAACGGCACGGCGGCCGCCTGGGACTTTGCTGTCACATCAGGGTTGCGCGCCGACCTCCTCGCCGCGTCGGCCGCTTCGCCCAGCGCAGCGACGGAGCGGTACGAGGAGTTCAACATGCAGCGCCAGGACACCGCGCGGCTCTGCGCGGCGCAGAGCTTCACTTTCCTCCTCACGGTGGTGGAAGCCCACGGCGGCGGCTGGCGCCGCGAGGCACGCAGGGCCTTCGAGGCCCTGGCCAAGCGAGTAGCTGACGCCACCGGGGAAGACGCCGCACTGGTTGCGGACCAACGCGCCCAGCGACTTTCCGTCTCCCTGCGCGGGACCAGCGCGCGGGCGGTGTTGCGGCGTCTCCAGACCCAGTCTGGAGGGGCGGGGGTGGCTGCTGCCCGCCTGGCCGCGGCCGCGGCGGCTTCCACGGCAGACGCCGTGTGAGGTGCCCCCGGCGCTGTCTAGCGCCCCCCGCCCACCTCCCCCGCCCTTGCTGGGCAGCACGGGCGCCCCCCACGCCCTTTCGCCAACGTCGCGCCGCCGACCCTCCCACGCGCCGTCCGGCCCTTCTTCGGCGGGGCGGTGGATGGATCCCGTAGGAGGGCAGGGCAATCCCCACCAAGCCGCATCGTGCTGGGCTCGGGCGGCCACCCCGCCCAGGTCGCCGCCGTAGGGTCCGTAGCCTCGTCGCGGGTGGTTCTTTTCTCCCAGCCCCTGGCCTGGCCTGCCTGCTTGCGATCGCTGCTTTCCCTCCTCCTCCTCCTCCTCCTGCTTCCCTCCCTTTTCGTTCCTCCTGCTCCCTGCCTGCTGTCCCCGCCTGGCCCCTCTTCTGCCTGCCCGCCCGCCCCGCCCCGCCGGCCCTGGCCTCCCGCCTGGGCGTCCGTCGTCGTCTGCCTGCTTCTCCCGTCCTCGCCCCCTTCCGCCGAGCAGCACAACCTGCCCGGGACCAGCGTGGCGCAGCCTGTTCCCGTAGCCTGAAATTCGGCCACGTTTGCAGGTGTTCCGCTTGCTGGGCGAGTAGGAACTCTCTTGTGCCGTCTTGGCGGCCTCGGAGGCTTCCCCCCCATCTTTCTTTTCATTTGTCTCGCGATGCTCGCAGCTGTGTGTTTGGGTACTTCGCCAGGCTAATCCAATACGTTGGAGGTCTCGGTGTGCCTTCTGGCCTCCTTCTCCTCCTCCTCCTCCTCCTCCTCCTCCTCCTCCTGCTCCTCCTGCTCCTCTTCCTCCTCCTCCTCCTCCTCCTCCTCCTCCTCCTCCTCCTCCTCCTCCTGCTCCTCCTCTCCTGCCGATGCTCCTCCTCTCCACCCTCGCGACGCGGCGTGACAGCCCGGTCACGTCACGCGCGGCTGCGCGGGCGCCGCCCCTTTGGCGTAGGCGGCGGGGTAGCCGGCCTGCGGCCAGGCTCCGCGGGGGAGGCGAGGAGGCCACTGGAATGACCCGGCCTATGTACATCGTTGGGCGAGCTCCTCAAGCTAAGCTGGGGTAGTATGAGGTCAAGCAGCCCCTGACCATGCTCAACACTACGCCGTCGTGGACGCAAGTCCACGGGTCACCCCTAGTCTCCTTGTCTACACTGCAGGCGCACACGCGTGCGAAAAGGGTCTGGGGACCGAGTGGGCACCAAAATCGGAAGAGAATATCGGGCGCACGCTGATACGGATTGTGGAGCCGTGGCTCTGGCGCGCGCGGGCGCCAGATCCACGGATCGGGAGAGATGCCCCCCGAACCCTGAGAGGCCAATGCCGCCTGACCTGGCGACGGGGCGCGCTGGTTCCGCAAGGAAGCAGAACCCGTCGCTCACTCACGCGCGCTCATCGATTTTTGCGCTTCCTCGAAAACGGGAGAAGGACACACATTTTAATACATCTCTTGCTATGCCTTAGTTAGAAAGAAATCAGTCGTAGACAATTTAGACTTTAACAGTGCAATTGACATACCTTCCGGTACTACACCACAAAGCTCTACTGTATCTATGAATGTTGATAAATCAAAGGATGGGCCAGTAGTAGTAGTGGAAGGTATGTTATTTTAAAGTACCGATGAGCTGAGGCATCATGCCAGAGGCTGTCTGGTAGGGTCACTGCACGTCTTCTAGGGGACCTCCCCCTTCTTCTAGCGCTCCCTTCGCAGCCACTGCGTCCCCCTCCCCTCGTGAGAAGCAACGTGTCCGCGCTCTCGAGACCGTGATCCCTCGTGAAGAGCGATGGTTCCACGCCCCCGAGGCCGCGATCCTTTGCAAAAGAACGGTGGATGCACACACCCGAGGCCACGCCCCCTGTAAAAAAGACAATGTATAAGATAAGGCATGCGCCAGCCCAAAAGGGCCACCAAAGGATCTCCAGACGGGCCCGGCAGAGGTCAACATCAGTGGTGCTCCTCTGGTTTTCAAAGGACTTGGGCGTCTTCATCTTTTCAGGCTTTCCTGAGCTCCAGACGGCCCCCTGGCGGCCTCCAAGATGGCCCTCAGAACGGCACAAACGATAGACAACATTATCCGATCATCCTCCAAGACTGCCTCAAGACATCCCAATGAAGCTTCTAGACGTCGCAGGACGGCCCCAAGAGAGCCCGAAGCCCGAAGCCCGAAGCTGGGCCTCCAGATGGACCCAAGACGGACCCCCGACGGCCCCAAGAGATATCCCAGACGGACGAAGTCCGTAAGACAGCCAAAGAGAGAGAGCTCCAAGAAGGCCAAATAAGACCCAAGACGACCCCAGAGGGTCCCATTGGATGCCAAGACTGTCTCACAGGAACCCAAGGCTCGAAACGGAGCTCATCCTCAACATCATCACCATACTGATGCTCCACACTGCACACGGACACCACGATGTCCCTCTTCCTTCTGTTCCTCCTCCTCCTCCTCCTCCTCCTCCGTGTCTGTCATCCTCCTGCTCCGCCCCAGGACAGCCCCAGATGATCCAAGGTAACCTCCATTAGGAGGAGAAACAGCTGCATCAACATAAACTGTTGTAGGTCCGTGTGGGATTCTTGGACGGCGCTGGGCCCCCTGCCTAGCGCACGGAGCGCGCTAGGGGCGGCGCCAGATGCAACGCCAGGGGGCTCCAGCGCAGACGAAGAAATCAGCGCGGAGCTCCGATAATGTATGTTCCCCACCCGAGAAGTTGGGGTTGTTAGATTTCAAGAGCAGGCCCCCACGGCCTACCCCACCCTGCATACCGCGGCCGCCAAGCCCAAATTGTTCAGAGAATCCTGAGTATCCCGGGTGTCCCGCCTCGCGCCCGGCCAACCCCACCATGCATACCGCAGCCGCCAGACCCCAAATTGTTCCGATGATCCCCGAGTCCCTGGTGTCCCGCCTCGCGCTCTGCCAACCCCACTCTGCATACTGCGGCCACCAGACCCCAAATCGTCCCGATGATCCCGCCTCGCGCCCTCGACGAACACGCCAGAACACAGCACAACATAACCTAGCATACCATAACACGCCTTGACATAACACATCTCATAACATGACACAGCATCACAGAGCATATCATAACACGACAGCAGAGCATAGCGACGACGAACACGACATCACACAACATAACATGACATAACATAACACAATCATAATCTAACATGGCATGGCATTCCATAACAATGCCATGACAACGTAGAGCACAGCATACCATCACACATCATACCGTATCATAATATGACATATCATAAGGCAACATAACACATCATAGCATTCCATAAACGAACACACCATAACACACCTTGACATAACATAGCATATCATGACACATCATGATATAACATACTACAGCACGACACCATAACATAGTGTCACACACTAGCGTAGCGTATCATATTGTACTATACAGAGCCGAGTCGTCAACAAACATAACATCACATAACGTACCAGTGCACAGCATGGCCGAACAGAAAACGACATAACACACCATAAGATAGCATAACCAAGCCTAACATAGCACACCTTGACATAACATATCACATCATGCCACCGAATCATTGAACATCTCATAGCACGACGGCAGAGCATAGGGACGACGAACACGACAGAACACAGCATGACAGAACAGAGCAGAACACAAGCATGACAGCACATGACGCAACATGACGTAGCAATGCCATGACAACACCGAGCACAGCATACCATCACATAACACACGATAGCAGACCATTACAGAGCAGAGGACAGCATAAAGCATCCTACCATACCACAAGCGACCATAACATAACGCACCTGGGCATAACGTATAGCATCATGGCACAACAAAACAAGTCATATCATGACACGACAACAGAGCACAACGACACACACTAACATAACATAACACACTATACTATACACAGCCGGGCCGTCAACAAACATACCACCACAGAGCACACCAGAAAATAACATGGCAGAACAGACGACGACATAACAGCAACTACCACACCGTAATCGATCATATCATTCTACCTTGCGAATGCTAATACGCCGAATTGCCAACAACATCATGGAACATGACATACCATGCTGAACCGAACTGCCAACAGCATCACGGAACAGAGCATACTAGCACATACTTTGATATAGCATATCATGTCATCACACAGTTCCACTGAGCAGGCCATACCATAACATCTCAAACCATATGGTGACAGAGATGAGCATAACATAATATACGCAATCAGACGATAATCATAAACGTGAAGAGGAACATCATAACAGACGGCTCATCTAACGTCACAGGCGTCACGACACCACGCCGTCCCGTCGAAAACGCAACAAGACATGCTAAGACATAACATGAAAGAACGTGACTACACGGAGCACCATTGAACCGTCTTTGAGTACAGAAACGGGAGTTGTGCAATTGTGGAGGGGAGTACCACGAAATAACAAGACAACAAAACATACTAACATACCAAATCCTACTATAACTTACTGAACTGAGCCTTCAACCGCATCACAGAACAGAGCATACTATTACATAACGTGGCAGAACATATCATGTCCTGACATGGTGCAACAGAACATAGCATAACATTACATACCAACGAAGATGGTGGCAGAAACGAGCAAGGCGTAAACTTTTAAACGGAAGAGACAACGGAAAGGCAGAGTTATATCATAACATAACGTACCGTGCGTACATGTCGGTCAGCTTGGCATCAGGAGCCAAAGGTCACAGCAATGAGCGATTCGACGATGTATCTAACGTGACAGGCGTCACGACGTCACGCCGGCCCGTCGATATCATAACA
>CAUYUJ010005556.1:31159-47746 GCA_963575745.1 Prorocentrum cordatum
GCTGAGGCTGAAGCTGAGGCAGGCTGAGGCTGAGGCTGAGGCAGGCTGAGGCTGAGGCTGAGGCCGAGGCAAGCCCAGGCAGGCTGAGGCTGAGGCTGAAGCTGAGGCAGGCTGAGGCTGAGACTGAGGCTGTGGCTGAGGCAAGTTGCGGCTGAGGCTGAGGCAGGCTGAGGCTGAGGCTGAGGCTGATGCAGGCTGAGGCTGAGAGGCTGACGCTGAGGCTGAGGCAGGCTGAGGCTGAGGCCGAGGCAGGCTGAGGCTGAGGCTCAGGCAAGCCGGGGCAGGCTGAGGCTGAGGCTGAAGCTGAAGCAGGCTGAGGCTGAGGCTGAGGCTGAGGCTGAGGCTGAGGCTGAGGCTGAGGCTGAGGCTGAGGCTGAGGCTGCAGGCTGAGGCTGACGCTGAGGCTGAGGCAGGCTGAGGCTGAGGCTGAGGCTGAGGCTGAGGCTGAGGCTGAGGCTGAGGCTGAGGCTGAGGCTGAGGCTGAGGCTGAGGCTGAGGCAGGCTGAGGCTGAGGCTGAGGCTGAGGCAGGCTGAGGCTGAGGCTGAGGCTGAGGCTGAGGCTGAGAGGCTGAGGCTGCGACTGCGAGAACAGCAGAATTCTACAACTGGATTCTCACCTAAATCTTAAGGGGAATGCTTCCAGATATGCTTCTACACATCGCTGTTAGGTTGCTTTGCCGGGATACTTTTCTGCTCGATGGTCCAGCATGGTCCTCGGTGGTTCTCGCCGCGGAAAAATGCACACGTCTCAGCGATGCCAAGCCCCTGGCGGCGGCGCCGGCGCCGACTCGGGCACGCTGCAGGGGGGCGGAACCCGGAAGGGGTGGTTTGGTGCGCAGCGTGGCCCGCGGCCTGTGCGCGGACGGGTGGGGAGGCCAGGGGGACAGGTTGAAAGCAAAGAGGACCATGGAACCCGGGAGATGCCACGGCCTCGGCCAGGAAGTCCACGCCTCACTCGTCCTTGCCCACCTCTCGGAACGGAGGCCTCCCGCAGGGGGCCCGAGTAGACGGCGTCGGCAGACCACCCCCAGCGCCGCGCACGGCTCCTAAACCTGCTGGCTCGACCCAAGTCCGGCTTTGCGGGCTTTTGCGGCATCTGGCGCTCCGGCTGCGCCCCGCTTGCGCTGAACCCAGCTTCGTGCCGGCCAACCGTCGCCGACGTCGTGGTCGTCGTCTGCGTCGTCGTCGACGTCGATGACGGGCCCGCCCACCGGGAGGGCGCGTACTGGCCCGCGGCCGCCGTGCCAAACTGGGGCGAGCTGGGCGCCTGCTGCCAGGGCTGCCCGGCCGGCGTGGGCGTGGCGGGCCCTGCGGGGCGCGGCGGCTGGGCGACCAAGCGAACGACGAGCGGACGACGACGACCGACGACGAGGACGACGACAGCGGCGGCGGCTGGAAAGAACTACGACGGCGGCGGCTACGAGGACGTCGGTGAGGAGAAGGAGAAGGGCGGCGACGGTGGCGGCGACGGCGATGACGAGAACGAAGATCCTGAGGACGAGGATGGGGCAAGCGACGGAGGGAGAAGGATGTAGGGTATGGGTTCACGGAGGTTTGGTGGAATCCGTGGGAACTGTGCTGGGGCTCCTGGAAGTCAGCGAAGGCTCTTTCCCAGGTCTTCGGAGGCGGGGGGGAAGGAGGGGGGGAGGGAGGGAGGGGGACCAGGGGGATGGAGAGGGGGGAAGGGGGCTGGAGGAGTAGGAGGGACGATGAGCAGCGGCAAGGGATGGGAGGAGAGCCCCATCCCCCTTTCCCCTGCTGCCCATTAAGCTTCTCCTCCGCGCTCCGCCCCCTCCTCCTCCTCGTCCTCCTCCTCCTCACCCTCCTCCTCACCCTCCTCCTCCTTCTCCTCGTCCTCCTCCTCCTCCTCGTCGTCGTCCTCCTCCTCCTCCTCACCCTCCTCCTCCTCCTCCTCACCCTCCTCCTCCTCCTCCTCCTCGCCCTCGGCGTCGTCCTCCGCCTCCTCCCCCTCCCCCTCCATCTCGTATACTTATTCTTCTTATCACTCACCTTCTGGTTCTTCTTTTTCCGAAAGCCCCAAGATTGCCCAAATGAGCTGCCACGAAACTCCCATGCATCAGCGTGGCAGGCATTTTTACCACTCCAGGCTCGCATTGGCGCCTCCTCGTGGGAAACACATCCCGTGCCATGACCATGAATGATAGAATTTGGCGCGGAGTAGCTTCCTGTCCCTTTTTGAACCGACGAGATCAAACGCAGAATCCAGAATGGGGATCGAACCTACTCCGTCGAGCATCACCAACCGTATGTCATGTCAGGAATATTGAAACGGATGGGAGGTGCATAGATCATAGAAAGATGATGAAGCTTGTGTCACGGCGGTGTGTGGAAAGTCTGCGACGGTACAGTGGAGGCCAGTCCACAAGAAGCCTTCCACAAGAAACCAAATTCTGAGACCCCAGGACGTCAATTGATTTTGGGAACGTCACGCCCTCCACAGCAAAACCATCGAAACCCAAGAAACCTAGGGCACCCTGGAGGCGAGCAAGGTGCTTCTTGGCATGGGCCCCCGCTGCATTTCTGGTTCTCTCCCCGGCCTGCTCTGAAGCAGCTCGCCCGGGGCACTGTTTCTGCATGGGCTGGTAGGGATGCGGCACATGTCAAGAACCTGTGCAATCGAGACTGCACGTACGTCAGGCTGGGGCCATCTCCGGGGTGGACAGAACCTCCTTTAGCAAAGCGTGGTTCAGTGAAAACGACCTCGGGCCCAAACCTAGCGGGCGCAAGCCTGGAAAAAATGACAGCCGCGGCGCCCTCTCGAGAACCGAAAACGGACAATTCACAAATCAACGTTTCAGGGTGCGGGTGCTGTCCACCCCCGACCATCTTTGCAAGCCAAAGCAGGGCAACGGGTGTGGCTGGTTCAGCAGTTTAGCCAGTGCAACCAGGTGGCGTAGAATCTGATTCTGGTGTTCAATACGTCAAGCAATCACTATAGGCCAGACATTGGTGCGAAGAATACGCAACCTCGATACTTCACGATGAATCGTGAAACGCGCGCGAAGAATACGCAACCTCGACACTTCACGATGAATCGTGAAACGCAGGCTCATGTCTCCGACAGCGAGCAACACTTTCCTAGAAATCGAACTTGGAACCTGATCGAGCGGAAACGACAAAACAGATAGCAGGAAAGCGAATACCATTATTTACTACATGTGGTTCCGAACAACTCTGGCTGGTAGTCAGCTGCCTCTGATGCGGGCACTGGCTGCACAAGAGATCAATTCTGAGAAAGCGCAAGCAAATAATGAATCAACCCTGCCGACTTTGCCGAAAACGACAACGCCCTTACGAACAACACCGGCTGCTCGCCTTCTGGCATGGGGGCCTCGGTCGGACGTCGCCCTGCTTCAGGAAATCACCATAGCTCCGTTCCTGATCAAAGTCGCTGAATCCCAGGATTGCCTCTCTAGGCTGTCAGTGCAGTCTGAAGGCTTCAGAGATCACTTACGAGGAGGGCCATTTTTCTTTTCTCCAGCGCATCTTTTGGAAAAAGGGAGGGGGACAATAAGGATGGCGTGGACAACCAATGGTCATCGAATCGCATGTATCCTCTCGGTGAGATGCTGCCGAACGTGACTGCCAAAGCGCACCCCGCCGAACAGAAGCGGAGCTCGACTGCGAGTTTCCGCGCCCACACGCCGATACCTCCACCAGATCAGGAGGATTTCTGGCTGTGTGGGGGTGGGCTGGCTCGCATACTTCGGCATGCGTCTCCCTCCTGACATGAAAGCGCCTCCCGAGCCCACGCAGGGTGCGCACTTGCTGGGTCAGCCTACGTCTGTATGCGATTGACAAACTTTGTATATATCAGAGGGGGCCGATGATCATTCACTGTCCTGCGTGGCTGGAGTGGGATTCCGCGATGCGGATTGTTGTTGTCGTTGTTGTTGTTGTTGTTGTTGTTGCTGTTTATTGTGGTTGTGTTTGGATATTGAATACTCGTTTTCTAGAGAATAATTATTGATCTCCGGAAGCGGTTCCGGGCGCTCTCGCCTCGACGACGGCTACATGTTCTCTCAAAACGAGACTCCCCCTCGAGCGTTGGCTTGACCCTAAAAGTGGGCCCGTGGAGGCCCAGCGACGACAACAACGGCCCCCGCTCGATACTTCCTCACAGTTTACCTCGAGACACCTTGGCCAGAGAGGCCCCCGAACTCAGGAACGGCGCTCTCGCTCGCGACTTCCTCGCGATTCAATCAAGTTGGCGGGGGCCCAGCCACGACGACAAGGGCTCCTGCTCGATACTTCCTCACGATTTACTCCGAGAGCCCCTGGCCAGGAAGGCCCCAGAACTCAGGAACGGCACTCTCGCTCGAGACTTTCTGCTGACTCAATCAAATTTGTGGAGGCCCAAATGCGACGGCAAGGGCTCTCGTTCGATACTTCCTGGAGATGTATTCGCAGAGGCCATTGCCAGTGGCCCCCGAACTCAAGAGTGGTGCTCTCGCTCGAGAAGCCCTCGTCATTCAGTCAATTTGGTGTGGGCCAAGCCGTAGTTACTTCCTCAAGCTGTAGTCCGAGAGCCCGTGGCCCGAGACTGCAATTCAGTAGCGACGCCAGAGGCCCACCTGCGACGACATGGGCTCCCGCTCGACACCCCCTGTATAGGGAGCCCACAAAAGACGTACGCGCCTAGCTATGTACATGAAGACGGCCCTTCGATCCGCAACACTGGCCGCGTGATACGAACATTCGGGCAACGCGTACTCTCGAAACCAGCGTGGATTCATGTACGTGTACGTCCTTATTTCGCTCCTGACTTTAGTACTCCTACACGACCTGGCCAGAGAGGCCCCCAAACCACAAAGGCCCCAGCACGCTGCTCATTGAGGCCTTCGGACACAGCCCGCAAAAGCTCCAAGCGCGCCCACAAGGCACCAACACGCTGCCCACACATGCCTTCGGACACTGCCCGCAGAGGTCCCGGCGCACTGTCCACTGAGGCCCCCGGCACACAACTCACTGAGGCCCACAGTAAGCCCACAGGGACCGCAGCATGCTTCCCGTAGGCCCTCCGGCACATCCCATATAGACGCCAAGCGCGCCCACAGAGGCTCCCGACGCAGCCCACAAAAGCCCAAGCCCCCGCCCCAAACGCGCCCATGGAGGCCCCAGCGCGCTGCCCACTGAGGCCCCCCGTTCCGCAGAGGCCCCACGCGCGCCCACAGAGGCCCCAAGCGCGCCCACAGAGGCTCCCGACGCAGCCCACAGAGATCCCAGCCCGCAGAGGCCCCGAGCGCGCCGAGAGAAGCGCCCGCCCTCTGCCCACTGAGGCGCCGACATCGACCACAGAGGCCCCGAACGTGCCCACGGAGGCACCCGCGCGCTGCCCACTGAGGCCCCGACTTCCTACAGAGGCCCCAAGCGCCTCCACAGCGGCCCTTGCCTTATACAGAGGCACCGAGCGCGCCAAGGCCCCCGCGTGCTGCCCACTGAGGCCCTCCGCCCAACCCACAAAGGCCCCAAACGCGCCCACAGAGGCCCCAAGCGCGCCCACAGAGGCCCCAGCGCGCTGCCCACTGAGGCCCCAGCCCACGGCGGCCCTAAGCGTGCCCACGGAAACTCCAGCGCGCTGCCCACTGAGGCCCCCCGACGCAGCCCACAAAGGCTCCAAACGCGCCCACCGAGGCCCCAGCCCACAGAGTCGTCAAGCGAGCCCACGCAGGCCCTCGCGCGCTGCCCACCGAGGCCCCCGCGCGCTGCCCACTGAGGCCCCCGACGCAGCCCACAGAGGCGCCAGACCTCAGACGCCCCAGGCGCGCCCACGAAGGTCCAAGCGCGCAGCCCACGGAGGCCCCCCAACACGGCCCGCAAAGGCCGCAAGGGCGCCCACTTCAGCCCTCAGAGGCCCTGCGCCCACAAAAGCACCCGCGCGCTGCCCACTGAACTGTGGCCCCCGTCGCCCCCCGCGCGCCCACGGAGGCCCCAGATCGCAGAGGCCCCAAGCGCGCCCACAGGCCCCCGCGCGCTGTCCACTGCGGCACCGATCGCGCCCGCAAAAGGCCCCCGCGCGCTGCCCACTGAAGCCCCCAGGCACAACCCGCAGAGGACCGAAGGGCGCCCACAGAGGCCCCAGCCCGCAGAGGCCCCGAGCGCGCCCACGGAGGCCCTTTGCGCTGCCCACTGAGGCCCCCGACGCAGCCCACACAGGCCCCAGCCCACAGAGGATCCAAGCGCGCCCGAACAGGCCCAAATCGCGACCACAGAGGCCCCCGCGCGCTGTCCACTGAGGCCCTCCGACACAGCCCACAGAGGCCCCAGGTGCGCCCAGAGGGGCCCCAGCTCGCAGAGGCCCCAAGCGCGCCCACGGAGGCCTCGACGCGCTGCCCACCGAGGCCCCCGACGCAGCCCACAGAGGCCCCAAGCGCGCCCGCAGAGGCCCCAGCTGGCAGAGGCCCTAGGAACGGCGCTCTCGCATGAGACCCCTTTGCAATTCAATCAAGTTCGCGGGTGCCCAGCCGCGACGACAAGGCTCCCACTCGATATTTCTTCGCGATTTACTCCGGGAGGCCCTGGCCAGACAAGTTCCCGAATTCAGGAACAGCGCTCTCGCTGGCAACTCAGTCAATTTAGTGGGGGCGCAGCCGCGATGACAAAGGCTCCCGCTCGATGATTCCTCGCGATTTGCTCCAAGAGGCCCTTTCTCGTGGTCCATCCTTCTCTCCCCCCGTCCGTCTCCCCTTCCCCTGTATTAGGGGCCGCGCTACATTTGCGTGGCAACTAGGAGAGATATACCCCCGAAGGGGTGAAGTCGAAGATAAAGAGAACGGGCTCAATGACCGAACCGAACCGGCCGAACCGAACCGGGCCGAACCGAACTGGTACGAACCGCACGTTTCGTCAACGGGAACCGAATCGAACCGGAACCGAACGAGACCCAATTTCGAACCGAACCTAATCGAAACGGATTCGATGTCGAACCGACCCGGGCCGAACCTGACGGAACCGCAACGAAACGGGCGTCTCCGTCGTCTTGAATTTGGCGACGTGAGGGAGGAGGAGGAGGGGGAGGAGGAAAAGGAGGAGGAGGAAGAGGCGGAGGAGGAAGAGGAGGAGGAGGAGGAGGAGGAAGAGAAAGGGGGAGGAGGAGGTAGAAGAGGAGGGGGAAGAGAGGCAGGAGGAGGAGAGAAAGGAAGAGGAGGGGGAGGAGTAGGGAGGAGTAGGGAGGAGGAGGAGGAGGAGGAGGAGGGGAGGAGGAGGAGAGGGAGGAGGGAGAGGAGGAGGAGGAGGAGGAGGCCATATTTTTGGCCATTTTTCCGTTCGGCCCCCTGGCGCCCTGCCCGCGGGCTAAACCAGGTGCCGTCGAAGCGCGGTCACGCCGCGCCACCGTCGCCGAAGGGCGCCGCGCGCGCCTGCGCCCAGCGCGCCGCGGCGGCGGGCGAAGCGAAGCCGTGGAGCGCGGCCGCCTGCCAGGCATCCGCCACGGCTGGCCGCAGCCCCCAGCGCGGCCGCCGCCCAGCCCCAGCGGGGGCCCCAGCGCCGCCTGCCTCGCCAGCGCCTCCTCGGAGCACCGCCGCGAGCCGCGCCTGCTCCTCGGCCGTGGGCGCCTGCGGGGCGAGGGGCCGCACCTTGCTCTTCGGCTCCTGGAGCCGCATCAGGAGCCGCCTCGCCTCTGCCGCCCTCTCGCCGGGGGCAGGTCGCCCCTTGCAGCTGCCCAGCAGGCCAGTCCCTGCAGGAGGGGACCTCTTCCAGAAGCGGCAGCCGCACTTCAGGCACCAAGCCATGGCCCCGTCGCCGTTCTCCAAGCGAGAGACGACGATGCAGTGCCCTCGCACCTCCCGCGCCACGCCTGCTCCTGCCCCGGCTGCCTGCAGCTCGGGGGCGGCTGCCGCAGCGCCCTCGAGCTCGACGGCGGCGGCCTCGGCGGCGGCGTCGGGTGGCTGGCCGAGCTCCGCGCCAGCAGCAGCCCCAGCACCAGCAGCAGGAGCCTGGCCATGCACGAGCTCGGCCTCGAGCGCCGCCGCCGCCACCTCCTCGTCGGCCTGCTCCGCCGCGTCCAGCGCCTCCTGCGGGATGTCGTAGACGAGGTCGGCCGTGCCTACCACCCCGTCGGAGTCCAGCTCCGCGCGGTCCACCACGGTGGCGGCCAGCTCGCCGATCCAGCGCCCGAGCTCCTCCGCACGCCAGGCGCGCGCCTGGGGGAACCAGACCAGCTCCTCGTCGATCGGCCACAGGGCGGCGCCCCTCTTGGCCCACAGGTCGGCTGCCCTGTCGCCCTTGATCATGAGCTCCTCCTCCCAGCTGGACGCCGCGGCGAGCGCCTTGTGCGCCTTGACCTTGCGCACTGTGGCCGTCGGGCCAGGCCCCGCCCACCGCTCCTGCCACAGGTGGCGGCGCGCCTGCAGCGGCGCGAGGGCCTTGCCCCGCGAAAGCGCCAGGCCGACCGTGCCAGCACAGTCGCAGAAGACCTCGAGGCCCGCGCCGTCGTCCGACGCCTGCCAGTACTGGGCCAGCATGTGGAACGCGTAGTCCTCGCCGTCCCTGGCCTCCTGCTCGGGTCCGTACCTCCACGGAGCGATGCCGTGCATCCCGCCGATGACTTCCCCGCCGAGGCCGATCTGCACCACGGCCCAGCCAGCGCGGCGTGCCCCTCGCAGCGCGGGGAACCTGGCGCTGCCATCCACGAAGACCCTGCCCGCGAACTTCGAGCCTGGCGGCGCGCCGAACCAGCGCGGGGCCGCGAGCGCAGCGTCTGCCGCCGCGGGGGGGGCAAGGGCAAGGCCGGGGCAGACCGCACGCGCGAAGAGCTCCGCAGCGGCATCCCCGCGCTGCGCCACCAGCCTTGCCCCTTCCAGCAGCTCGGGCGAGCGCGCCTCCCTCCGCAGCGGCTGCCGGGCGTCGCACTCGAAGGCCCTGTGCCGCAGCGTGCCTCTGCCTCCACACAGGCAGCAGCGGCCGTCGAGCGCCTTGTCCTCCTTCCAGAGCCGCTCCTGCGGCCAGTGGGGGCCGCCGAGGACCGCCACGAGCGCGCGCCTGTGACGGGCCTGCCAGAGCGGCGGCGGCCGCGCGGGCCCCTGGCGGCCTGAGCCAGGGGCGGCCTCAGCGGAGGCCTGCTCCTCGAGGCGGCTGTTCACGCGGAGGAGGCGCTCCAGCCCCTTCCAGTTCACAGGCCATGCCCGGGCGCCAGGCCCGCGCAACCGCTGCAGCGCGAGCACATCCGAGGCCAGCAGCGCCGACGCGCGCACCACCTGCACCAGCATGCCTGGCGAGAAGAACTCCAGCGAGAAGACCCGCGCCTGCCAATCAATGACGGCGTTGAAGGCCACCATCTCGCAACCGACCCGCCTCAGAGCCATTGCACACGCCTGTGCAGGGTCACGGCACTGCCCCCGGGGGCGGCGCAGCTCCAGCAGGCCTTGCGCCCCGCGCCAGCACTCCCGCACCACCGCGGCACTGGGCAGGCCCGTCTCCAGCGTCATGCCCCAGGAGCGTGCCACCTCCACCGCGTGCATCACGAAGGGGCCTCGGTGGGCGGCGCCTTGCTGGGCCCGCAGCCGCAGGCCAACGCTGGCGCCCATGGGCAGCTTGCCCTCCGCGCGCATGGCGGCGACCCGCAGGCCGTGCAGCTTCCCGCAGGCGAGGCCCGTCACGGCGGAACCCCAGACAGCGGTGGCAGCGGGGCTCCCCCTCTGGATGTGGCCCACCCGCGCACCAGCGCCGCGCAGCAGGCGCGCCCGCGCACTGACCGCCGCCGCGCGGCCAAGCCGCGCGTCCTGCTCGCCCGCGCGCCTCCAGCGCCCGTCGGTAGCGTCACCGCCCAGGCAGCGGGCTCCTGCCCAGCGGGCCAGCGGCCCGTGCGCCCAGAGGAGGAGGAGGAGGAGGGAGGAGGAGGAGGGAGGAGGAGGAGGAGGAGGAGGGAGGAGGAGGATGAGGAGGAGGAGGAGGAGGGGGCTTGGCTTGGCTTGGGTTGGCCCAGCAGGCGGTGCGACAGAACTAGACCCCCAAATTGGACTCCTCCTCAAAGTCGGGGTCCTCGGAGGCTTCAGAGGTTCGCTGGATGGCCTGCTGCCCCAGCTCGAGCACCTGCAGACGGTCCTCGGCCGAGGAGGAGGAGGGGGGGGAAGAGGAGGTGGAGGTGGAGGTGGAGGTGGAGGAGGAGGAGGAGGAATACGAGGTGAAGGAGGAGGAAGAGGCGAGGGGGAGGAGGAGGAGGAGGAGGAGGAGGAGGAGGGCAGGGAGGAGGAGGAGGAGGAGGAGGAAGAAGAGGAGGGCAGGGGGAGGGGCAGGAGGAGGGGGAGGAGGAGAAGGAGGAGGAGGAAGAGAAGGGGAGGAGAAGGAACATGAGGAGGATGAGGATGATGACGATGACGATGAGGAGGAAGAGGAGGAGGAGGACGAGGATAATGATGAGAAGGATGAGGCAAGGAAGAGGAGGAGGAGGAGGAGGAGGAGGAGGAGGAGGAGGAGGAGGAGGAAGATGAGGATTTCACCTGGACCTTTTCCTAGCCTGGTCTCAGGCTAGGACCCAAGCGGTGACCTCATGCGGTGGCTGACTTCGGCAGCAACCCATGGGCCCCGACAAAGACGAGCTAGTTCGAGCCACATCTGGGCTCATAGCTCACGCGAGCAGCTTTGCAGCGAGGACCCTCCGCACCATCCTCACAGCTCGTCTCGCGGCCCCTCGCCCCACTCTCGTTGGAGGGAGCCGAGGGAAAAGAATTCACTGCCAGCTGCACTGACTCGTCACGATTGGCGGCGTGTCGAGCAAACTTGTTGGGCCGAGCCTCGGCGCCAGAATCGGACGCGGAGCGGATCCTCGACCCCTGGTCTGCAGGGGTCGAGTGGCACAAAACACTACATTGATACGACCCTACGTGGGAAGGCGCTCTGAGACCGTGGATTTCGATACCATCCGAATCAAAAATTGGGGACGGGCGTTGAAAATTCCCTTGGGCACTCACCGTGAGAGCGTGAGGACCCTCCGCACCATCCCCACAGCACAGCTCGCGACCCCTAGCCCCACTCTCGTTGGAGGGAGCCGATGGAAGAGAATAACCAGCCTGCTGCACTGACTCGGCACAATAGGCGGCGTGTCGAGCCAACTTGTAGGGCCGAGCTTCACCGCCAGGAACAGACGAAGGGCGGATCCTCGACCCCTGGTCTGCAGGGGTCGAGTGGAACAACTGGGGAGCGGCAGCAGCTACCACGACCTGCGCGACAGACGACTGGTCGACGACCTCCTCACGCTGCTGCCCATCTCCCGCGAACGGCAAAACGGTGCCATCCTGCATAAGACTGGTGCGGGCGAAACTGCGCGGGCCACTTGGGCCACTCGCTAAGATTGCTGCAGCAGCAGTGTCGACGGACGAAGGCCCAACGACAGTGTTAATCTGCTGCAGCTCCTGGCTCGCAGGTTGCACGGACGACGACTCAACGACAATTTCTTCCTGCGAGCCAGGGTGTGCATTCACAACCTCTGGTGAGATTTCCACGGTCACACCAGGAAGTCGTGGGTGCCGACCCTTACATATTCTGTACTTCCATCTCTCAGCATTGTTCCTGGTTGGGCGCCCGCACTTCTTACCCAGGAGAGCCAGAGGACCCAGGGTCGAGACAGCCTTACAACTGACACAAACGAACAACGGCGAGTCATCGCTGCACTGGAATGATAAAAGCCTGTGTCCGAGAGCCGAGACCTGCCATAAAATGTCGGGAATAACGCCAGAACAACCCTCACATGCAGGCTTGCCTGAACTACCGAAAATTAACGGAGTGGGATGCTTCGTGCGCAAGCAAACACCACAACGCCAATATGAGCGGCACCACTCCCACACATGCTCAAACTCCGTGCCAGGTTTCACTTTGATTTCCTTAGGGGGCCTGGCCAGCTCAACCCCGCTGAGGTCGAGACGAGGCCACAGCGGCAAAATCCGAGCGGCCAGGCGGCAAACTGCCTTCGCAACGCTGATTTTGTGCGCAAGGTCGGTCAGTTGGGCGTCCGTGGGCCTGGGATGCGTGGCGAGAGCAGCCTTGGCAGCCTCATCAGCGGCATCATTACCAATTTTTGAAAACCGGTCCCTGTCGGACAGGTCATCCGAGTCCACAACATGGGCCTTGACTTTGTGGAGGGTTCCCGTCCACCACGAAGAAAGGCTAGAAAACATGAGCCCCGAATAAGGCCTCTTATGGGACAACTTAGTGGCGGGGGGCTCACCGTGGGCACGAACAACGTTGAGGCAGTCGGAGTACCCAGTAGAGGGGGCAACAAGGCACTGGGAGGAAGCTTCGAGGGCCCCGTGCTCCCCAGCCTGGCTGGTCTGTGGGGAGGGGGGCCCACATAGGCCCAAACGCACTAAACAATTTAGAACCGTCGTCTGCGTGGGCTGTAAAACCCCAGCTTGTTCTGGATAGCTCTTTAATAATGTGTCTCTGACAACTGCCGCCCATGAATATATGACCCGAGACCGCCGTGCCGACCCTATCAGGCTCTCCGCCCCACCTGGTCTGGGTACCTCCTTCACCACGAGGGCGGGGAACCGAGTCACCTGGGTGCGGGAACAGACCCTTAGTATAGAGGAGGAGGGTCGCAGGATCAGCAAGATCGCACGACCGAGCATCTTGCTGGATCCGATCTTTCACAAGGTCGTCGCGATCTTCCTGAACGTTGGGGCAGAACCACAGGCGGTGCATGAGGCTGTCAGAAGCAGCCAAGCACAAAGGGCAGAGATCGGAGTCGAGCTGGTGGCCCAGGGCGATCGCACGGTCCCTGGTCCAGGTCGCCCCACAGCTAAGCCCGCGGATACTGCCCTTCTCGAGGGCCGTGAATTTGCTAGAGTGGAGCTGGGCCTCCACCACATCGTAGCACAAGCGCTTGCCAACACCTAACGCCTGGCCTGAGTCTCTCTGCAGCTGGCGGAGGGCCCCTTCAACCAAAAGCTTTTTGACCAGGGAGGGGGAAAAGACGTGAGCCCAATAGTTTCCCCGAAATCATTGATGAGCTCAGTGAACGACTTCATGCCCCAGTGGATGCGCTGCAGAGAGAGCTGCATGGCCCCCAAAGGCCCAGCAACAGTACGCCACGAGAGGTCCTTACCGTCAGGATCCCTGGTGAAGATGGTCTCCCAGGCTTCGCGCAGAAACCTGAAATCCAGGGGATACTTGAAAATCCTAACCTGGTTGGCCCAGACCTCCTTGCTGTAACGAATGACAGGAGCGACAGCGCAGGTAGCAGTAGGGTCCCTCTCAAGGATGAGCAGGAACGTGAGGGGCCTCATGCCAGCGGAAAGTTTGAGGACCCTACCGAGCCCCTGGCGGAGCCCTTGGAGCTCGAAGTCGGAAACTCCGTGGACCTCCGAACCGTACGTGACGCCCGCAAGGGGCCCCGACGTGAAAACTTTTCTGCAATGCCGCTGCCCCAGGATGCCTCTCAACCTCTTGAGTCGGGCGACTCTCTGCTTGAAAGCTTTGCACCTAACAGAAAATTTGCGGCAGCGCCCAGCTTGCCGTCGGGGCCGACCAGCAGTGTCATCAACTCCTAGATTCACAGCGGAAGAAATACATGAGGGTCCACCCACATGCTCCAACAGTGACCTGATCTTGTTGCCGACAGCCTGGTCGGAGCAAATCACAGACGCCTTATCTTCTGAAACCACCACCTGCATATCGTCCGACAAAACCGAATACAATTGAGTGGCCCCCGTAACAATGTCATCGACGACAGATCTGGCCGAACCCGTAGCTTGCAATCCGTAATCATCGATATATATATATATATATATATATATATATCGAGGGCATCGCGGGCTTTCTGCGGCAGCAGGTCTATCGTGGGAATGGCATAGACCCTCACGAAAGTAGTAGCAAAGGAATCTCCCGCAATGACTCCTTGCCAAGCGAAAAAAGGCCCCTTCACGATTCCGCTGATGTTGATGAACCTTGGGCCTCTATAGGCCGCCATGCAGAGTCGTGAAATAGGAGAAGGGAATCCTATGTCGTCACGCCTCTGCTGTAGAATGTCGAGCCTAATAGATACGTAAAACTTGTGGAGGTCCTATAATACAGAGCACGCAACACCCTTCTTATCCTTCCTGCTAGTCGCATGTTCCGAACGCACAGCTTGCCTCCAAACGACATCCCCAGCCCCAGTGAACGCTCCTGCGCTGAGGTGCGATTTATTGAACCTGGCCTCCCATTGGACAGCGTGCGGTCTCCTCACCCTCTCCCATAGCCGATATGCTGAGCTAAACAATCCGATGGGTCTCCAACCTCCAGCAGGCTTGGGCAGAAGCGCAACCATGATGGCACGCAGGTGGTCGGGCAAAAGGGAGGATGCTTCCATGACGATGATACTGCTCATTAACGCCACCAGCGCGTCATCACAGAGCGAGGCATAGTGGCGCATATGGAAGCCGTCGACACTGGTGGCCGTGCGAGTGGGGTACGACACGGCAACTTCTCTCAGCGAGTCGGGCGACTCGAAGGGGGGGCGGATCCTGATACTCGATGGGCTCTTGCTTGGGGGGCTCCAACGTGGCCTTCCATAACCCACTGAAACGAGCAGCCTCCGAATGAAGAAGAGCTTGGGGATCAGATAAAACAACGCCCTTAGCCGAAAGAGTAGAACATGGGGACCATGGGGCGGCTTCTCTGGTCCACCAATGGGCTCTTCGGGCACCTTTTGAAACGCCTTCCAGGATCCAAGACTTCCAAGACTTGTTCGCCACATCGCGCTGCTTGATGGAAAAATCGCCCAGGAACTCCGAAACCTCGTCCAGGAAACTAGCACCATCAACAATCAAACCTTCTAAAACTTCGGCCCCGACAGGATCATCTTGAGGAATACAACCAGTTGAACTGTCGCCCTTGGTCGAGTTGAATAGGTTGCTTTTCCCGCGGCAAGAGGGGGGATTATATCTCATGCATCGTTGAACGGAATGTTGCACCTTATCCCAGCTGCCCTGGCAGACCCCCATGCTGTCGGCTATGATGTCGGGGGGGTGGAGGAGGAAGTTGCCAGAGTCGAGGGGCGAGCCCTTCACGTCGCAGCCGAGGTTCGAGCAGAAAATGCGCAGGGTGCTCTCCAAACATCGAGCTCCGTACAACTCAGGCTGACGAGAAGTGCGCCTATCCTTATCCAAAACAGAGCGCCATGCAAGCTTGGGCAACCTACCACGGGTGCCTAAAACAGGAAGTGAACACTGACGATTAGCGGCCAACTCTCTCTCCGCCGTGTTAGCCCAAAGTTTATATAACATATTAAGGTGACGCTGCAAACGCTGTCTGGGGGCACGGTTACGAACCAACCCCAATCCATAAGACGCACAGTCTAAAACATCCTTCCAGTCCTGAGGGGCAGGGGCAGGGCCAATAGGGGGCTGAATCGGGATGGGGGGAGGGTTAACCAACCCCAAAGCCTGCAAACTGGCCAGCTGAGGGAAGAAGCTCAACTGCACGGGCTTGTGCGGCTTGGTGGCCGCCTCCAAGCAGACACGGGTGGCCTGCGCGGCCTGCGAGGGCCCGCGGGAAACCAAGAAATAATCGAGCATGCGGACTCCTTCCTTGCTCGCGCCCGTGCAAGTGCCCTTGGATTCAGGCACGACCAGGTTGGCACTGAGCACCGAGACCAAATCGCATGAAGCCAGAACATCAGGATCCATCTGGAAGTCCGCACCCAAGATGAACGGACCAGGAAAATAGGATAATTCAGCACCAAGCTTGCACAAGATACCCAGATTGGACTCGGAGAGGCCCTCGGAGTCCCTGAGATACGCGGAGACCACAAGGATAGAGACTCCGCCTGGGATCTGAACAATAGTTGAGGCAGCACGATGAGGAACCAGAGTGGGGCCCACCTTTGGCGAGACGTCATGACAGCCCAAGAAGTCCCTGACGAAGATGCCCACTCCTCCAGAGGTCCCGAGCCCTATGCCTGGGGCCGCTGGGACGAACCTGGACTTCCAGCCTGAGCGGAGGCCCCATTGAGAGGCCTCGCCAACCTGATCACCCAGAAGATGATGTTCTTGAACAAGCACCACATGAGCCGTCGTACGACTCAACCACGCTTTCGCCGCATTCCAACCCGTGCAGTTAGCTGTCTCCACGACCAAGTCAAAACTGTCGAGATCCGAGCAAGCTGGGGCCCAGAGACAACTGCCACAATTCAAGGACGGAGCCTTGGGGGCGGGGACGCGGCACAGCCTGGCGATAGAAGGTGAAACGTGCAAAAAGTCACCCCCCGACACGCTGCTCACGTGAGCATTAGGCGTCGGGGGGGGTCGTTTGAGAAGGCGGCCCAGGCTGCATCCTGTTGGCGAGCAGCTCCTGTGCGAGCTGCCGAACGTCAGGATGCGGGGCCGCTTCAGCCTCATGAGCTCCCCCGTGGTCTCCTGAAAGGCTGCTGGCTGCACTTCCGCCCCCACTGGCGGAATCCTCATGAACGCCATCTGCTGCATCTCCCAGCTCCTGTGGTGGCCGAGCTCCAGCGGGGCTGTTGCCTCGTGCGATCTTCTCAGCTGGCTGGACGGAAGTCTCTTCAGGCTTCCTCTTGCGAAGCTTGGACATGTGCTGGCGGTGGGAGGCTTTGATCTGGTCCACAGACTGCTGAACCTTCTCAAACAATTG
>CAUYUJ010005556.1:47846-60359 GCA_963575745.1 Prorocentrum cordatum
CCTCATTATCCTCCTCTTTCTCCTCTTCCTCCTCCTCCTCCTCTTCTTCTTCTTCTTCTTATTCTTCTTTTTCTTCTTCTTCTGTTTCTTCTTATTATTATTATTCTTCTTCGTCTTCTTCTTCTTCTTCTTCTTCTTCTTCTTCTTATTATTATTATTATTATTATTATTCTTGTTATTCTTATTCGTATTATTCTTCTTCTTATTCTTCTTCTTATTCTTCTTCTTCTTATGATTATTCGTCTTCTTCTTCTTATTCCTCCTCTTTCTCCTCCTCCTCCTCCTCCTCCTTTTCCTCCTCCAACCCCGTCCCCTCTCCTCGTCCTCCCCTTTCTCGTCCTCCTCTTCCTCCTCCTCCTCCTCCTCCTCCTCCTCCTCCTCCGCCTCCGCCTCTTCGTTTTCGTCTTTGTATTCGTCTTCGTCGTCGTCTTCTTCTTCTTCTTCTTCTTCTTCTCCTCCTCCTCCTCCTCCTTCTGCTCCTGCTCCTGCTCCTGCTCCTTTTCCTCCTCCTCCTCCTCCTCCTCCTCCTCCTTCTGCTCCCCCTCCCTGTTCCTCCTCGTGCTCCTGCTCCTCCTCCTCCTCCTCCTCCCCTTCCCTCCTGCTCCTCCTGCTCCCTCCTCCTCCTCCCTCCTCCTCCTCATCCTCCTCCTCCTTTTTCCTCCTCCTCCTCCTTTTTCTCCTCCTTTTTCTCCTCCTCCTCCTCCTCCTCCTCTTCTTCTTCTTCTTCTTCTTCTTCTTCCTCCTCCTCCTCCTCTCCTCCTTCCTCCTCCTCCTCCTCCTCCTCCTCCTCCTCCTCCTCCTCTTCCTTCTCCTTCTCCCCCCTCCTCTCATCCGTCCTCCCTTTCCTCCTTTTCCTCCTCCTCCTCCTCCGCTCTTCCTCCTCCTCCTCCTCCTCCTCCTCTCCTCCTCCTCCTCCTCCTCTCCTCCCCCCCTCCTCCTCCTCCTCCTCCTCCTCCTCCTCCTCCTCCTCCTCCTCCTCCTCCTCCTCCTCCTCCTCCTCCTCCTCCTCCTCCCCGCCGCGGCCGCGCCTGCGAAGGGCGCGTGGACTGCGGGCCTGGCCAGCGGCGCCAGCTGGCCTGGCCCGGCCCCGCGGGCCCGCCGCCAGCCCGTCCCGCCGAGGCGCGGGGGGCACTCGGGAGGCAACTGCTGGGATCTATTCGTTGAGCAGGGACCGACCGTGCCGGCATTCCTGTAGTCCTACCACGAAATGCTCTTAGAACCCGAACATGTTCGAATAACAAAAATAAATAATGCTAGCGGAGCTCCCCACATAAAGAGATTAACGGTTTCGTGGGACCCATTTTCTTGATGCCCTCCTCGATTTGGCGGGGTCCCGCTGGAAGGGGGGAGGGCTACGAAACCTGGAGGGGTGGGAGGGGCACGAAACCATGTAAATAGTATGGTTTTCGGATACCCTCCTCGCTCAGGCGGGGCCTCCCTGGAGGGGTGGGAGGGGCACGAAACCATGTAAATAATATGGTTTTCCGATACCCTCCTCGCTCAGGCGGGGCCTCCCTGGAGAGGTGGGAGGGGCACGAAACCAGGTAAATAGTATGGTTTTCGGATACCCTCCTCGCTCAGGCGGGGACTCCCTGCACGGGTGGGAGGAGCACGAAACCATGTAAATAGTATGGTTTTCGGATACCCTCCTCGCTCAGGCGGGGCCTCCCTGGAGAGGTGGGGGGGGCACGAAACCATGTAAATAGTATGGTTTTCGGATACCCTCCTCGCTCAGGCGGGGCCTCCCTGGAGGGTGGGAGGGGCACGAAACCATGTAAATAGTATGGTTTTCGGATACCCTCCTCGCTCAGGCGGGGCCTCCCTGGAGGGTGGGAGGGGCACGAAACCATGTAAATAGTATGGTTTTCCGATACCCTCCTCGCTCAGGCGGGGCCTCCCTGGAGGGGTGGGAGGGGCACGAAACCATGTAAGTAGTATGGTTTTCGGTATGGAGTGGTATGGAATGGTATGGTAGGTATGGTATGGTACGGTATGGTATGATATGGTATGGTATGGTACTGGAGGTATGGTATGGTATGGTACGGTGTGGCATTGGTGTGATATGGTATGGTATGCTATGGTACGCCATGGTATGGTATGGTACGGTATGGTACGTATGGTGTGGTATGGTATGGTATGGTATGGTATGGTATGTGTGGTAGGAACTATGGTATGGTATGGTGTATGTGGTAGGAATAATATTGTGCTGTATGGAAGATGGAGCGGGAGGTGGGTGGGAAGGAAAGGGTGTTCTGGGAAAGCAAGAACCCCACTCAGGATGTGGGGAACAAAAACAAGGTTCGTAGAACATGAACCCGACGTGCTAAAACAAGGCAGACTCCGCCAGAAATGTTCTAAGAACATTTAGTGGAAGCCACACAAGGTTCTTAGAACATTCTTTGGTCGGGCTATAGGCGAGCCAGGACGCTTCGCCGCTGCTTGATATTCGTCGGGGGGACTCAGGAGGATTAAACCCCATTGGGGGGCTGTTACGCCGACTTAGGCCGCGGAACAAACGGGATCAAGCCGGATGAGACGGGACTCGAACTGGGATGAGCGGTCGGGTTGAGCCGGATTTCGGACAAGGGCAAAGTCAAAATTTGACCTCCCAGGAGATGCATCGAAAGGGAAGCGCGTGGGAGATGATGGGATCAGGCGGCGAGCCCAGTGGGACTCGGGCGAGTCGATGGCTGCTGGGGCTGGGGTCCGGATGTCGCCGCCTGTCCGATCGATCCGATTTCCGGCGTCGATTCTGGCTGACCCGATCCGACCCAGTTCCGATGTTCGGGCGGTCCTGTTGTTTAGCGAGCGAAGAGCGGTATACAATAAACTTGTCCATCACCGGGGGCGCTGCCCCAGGGCGGCCGGGAAGTTCATACCTCGACGTGCCGCAGTAAGGGTATAGACTTCCCAGCCGCCCTGGGGCAGGGCGCCCCCGACAGCGAACAAGTTTTTATCTGATACCGTTCTTCGCCAGCCGCTGTGCATCCTGGCGCGCCAGACCCGATTCGATCTCGCCTCCGCGCCAATGCCGCCGGATGCGGCACACTCCGATGCGGCCCGGTTTTCGGCGGCAGGGCCCGGGGGGGAAGTCCGATGGGGGTAGGAGGAGGAGGAGGCTACTGAGGCTACTGATGACGCCGCCCTGTCAAAGGGCGCTGGCACGCAGGCCACGCGACTCGGGCCTACGCCGAAACGCACTAGCCGAGCCCAATGGCCCAGCGAGAAGTTACTGGCAGGCTGCCCGCTGCGACTCCTGCCGACAGGCAGGAGCATGGCAGGTAGCCCGCGCCACCGCACGAGCCGCGGCCCGGCGGGAGACCAAGATTTTCGAGCAACGCCCAGCGGCGGCGACCCGCCACGAGCGGAAAACCGACCCGGAGGCCAAAACGAGGCGAACCCAGCAAGGGCGACGAGAGGCCAACGCCACCACCCCCACGGGACAACGCCCCAAGAAAAACACACAGCCTCGATCGCAGGCCAGCCTCACTCGGGAAAGAGGTTCTCGTCGACCCAGGCCTGACCGAACCGCTTCACGGCGAGCTGGCGCAGCTCGCGGTTGGAGAGGCTGTCAGGCAAAAAGCCCGCCGTCGCCGTAACGCCGGGTTCCGGCTGCTGAACCATTTCGATGCCCTTCTCCTCCTTGGGGAACTCGGCCAAATCCGGAGCAACCGTCGCAGCCGAATCCGCTCCCAGCTTGCCCTGCTGCTCCTTCTTGACCTCCTGCTGCTTGAACTTCTCATCGGCCTCGGGCGGCAGCCCCAAGCCTGGCTGGCACCACCAGGTCGATGCCCACCTCGAGCCCCTCGCCGCCGACAGCCGCCTGCGTCACCTCCACGATCTTCTCAGACTCCTCGAACTCCTGTTGCGTGACCTCCACGCCCAGGCCATGCCAGCTGGCCCAGCCGTCTGTCACACGGCTCTCGTCCTCGTCGTCGCCGTCCCCGGCCAAGTCGAAGAACTGCGGCTCGCCACAGGCCGTAACCGCGCCAGCTGCGCCTGCACCGAAGCCGCCCACCAGGAGCTTGGACAGCTCCGCCGCGGAGATGATGCCGATGGCCTCGATCAGCTGCGGCTGCGCTTCCTGCTCTTGCCCCGGTGCTTGTCCTTCTTGCTCTTCTTGTCCTTTTTGACCTTCGTGTCCTTCTTGCCCTCGTAGGCGTCCCGCGGGTAGCCCTGCTCCAACTTCGTCGGCCGGGGCCCCCTGCCCACGTGCTCCTTCTCCAGCTCCAGCTTGTAGGCCTCGAGCGCCCGCTCGAAACCCTGCCGCGCCTTGCTCTTCGGGGCGCACTGCGCAACCTCCAGCTGCACTCCATGAGAAAGGCTGTGCCCCGTCTTCGTCATCGGCTGGGCAGGCGTGACCACCCAGACGCCAGGCGGCGGCTCCAAGGGCCCGCCCTGGAGGAGGAGGAGGAGGAGGAGGAGGAGGAGGAGGAGGAGGAGGAGGAGGAGGAGGAGGAGCAGGCTCGGAGGCCCCCGACCTTCCGAGGAAGAGTTTCTAGGCCTTCTCCGAAGGCACTGTAGCTCAGGTCGGGCATGTCCTCCTACAGGCGGCTTTCGAAAGAGAAAATAGCGATAGTCAAAACAGGCACAGACATAGTCCGCCGACCCCTTGTGGGTCTCTAGGCGTGCGAGATTGCCCCCCCCCATAACCCCACCAGGGGACCCAAAGCGGAGATTTCCCCCCCCCCGGCCCTGGACGAACGCGCCATGGGAGCATAGAGGGCCCCCAAACGGGCTAAGGGGGGTCCAAGTGGGCCCCAAGACGATCCAAGAGGACCCCGAAGCGTCGAATGATTGTTCCAAAACGCGCACGATGGCATCCAGACGGCTCAGGATGCCCCCAATACGCCCCGAGGGGAATTCAAGAGGCCTCTTAAAAAACACCGAAGAAGTGAACATTGCCCCATTCCCTTAGGAAAACGAAAGGCCCCCCTAGGACAGCTCCAAGGCGGCCCACAAGGGTCCCAAGACCGCCAAAGAAACCCCGATGACGGCCCCAGAGGGCCCCCGGACGGCGCCGAAAGGGGGGCCCACGGAAGGAACCCGAACCCACATTTCCAGCCTTCGGCCCCAGGACGCCCCCAGGTTGCCTCAAGAAACCCCCAACCTGCCCCGAGAAGCTCCTAGGGTGCCCGAACAGAGCCCCCAAACGCCTCGTGGAATGCAATCCTGGACGCGCAGTAGTTTATAGAGGGGTCGGCGCGGATGTGGCGTAAGCCTATAGATATCAAACATAGTAGCACAATCGCCCCCGTGCTATTTTTTGGGGTTATGTTTGAACATCCCTCGTGTAGAGGGGCATGCCCGACGGGAACACTGGCGACTGCTCAGAAGGCAGGAGGGCTTCTTGAGAAGCCTCGCCGCCCCTCTCCCCCCCCCCCCAGGACTGAGGCGAGTGACGAGGTGATGGGGGGGCACTTTGGATTCTCTCACATCATCCAGCGCGTGCGCGAAAAAACCGTGGCGTGGTGCACGGAGGGCAAGCGTGTTCGTTCTGCTCACGTGTCCGAGCATATCTGATGGCCGTTTTTTTTTTTTTTTTTTTGCAGGGCTGTGGCGCCGCACGCAAGGAACCGCATGCCAGGAGAGAGAGAGAGAGAGAGAGAGAGAGAGAGAGACAGAGAGAGCAAGAGAGAGAGAGAGGTATTAGCGCCGTGGTCTTCGACGGCGGCTTTCCACGTCCTCGGGGCGGGGCTCTCAAGAGAAAGAACTCCGCGCAGCGCGCGAGCATCTCATGCAGGATATTGACCGTAGTGATGCTCGCTGGCGACCCTGCGCGTGCTCAGGGCAGCAGGAGGAAGGAGAAAAGGAAACGGGAGGCGGAAGTTGAGGCGAACCCCTGAGTGCTGAGTGCTCTGCCTGCCCTGGCCTCTGCCCCCTCCTGTACATTCCTCCCTCCGCCCCCCTCCTCCCTCCGCCTGTCCAGTGCCCGTGCCTTCCTGCGCTGCTCTCTGAATGACCCACCTCGCGGCATTCCGGCCGAAGGCCCGCCTGAGTGCTTAATCCGACTGCATCGAGTGACGGACGTCGCCCCAGCATTAACAAAACATTCATCATCAGTGCCAGGCTTCGGCAGAGAGGCACTGGCGCAGGCGCGCGATGTCGTGACCCAGCGCGGAGAAGCATAAATCTGGGCGGGCACTGCATCATCGACTCCGAATGCTGGGGAGGCTAGCGATGTATCCATCGAAAAAGTAACCTCATAGAAGCCTGCGAAGCATGCGCTTCCAAGCGTCGATGCAGTGCGCCACATGTCAAATTCCTCACATGTGGATTTCTGAAAAAAATCCCAGGTAACGTGAGGAACCAGCATCTGCCAATCCTGGCCAGTGCCGGGAGTGAGCACGAAAGCGGCGGCGGAGAGGCTGGTGTGAACCCTCCAGGCTGGCAGCGGGGGGCGTATTCAGAATGCACCAGGGCCAGCGGGAGGCTGGAATCCCTCGCTTTTCTCCGCGTGCTCGTTCGCAGGTTTGATGATGAAGCGTGGCAAGACTCGCTCCTTGGTGAAACGCTCTTTGCTGAAACCATGCCATGGTTTAGCGCGGACCAGCAGAAACCTGGGCGGGCACTAGCCCATTCCAAGCGCCGGGGAAGCTGGCGATGTACCAGACGTCAAAAAAACAAAACCTTCGGGCAGGAACGCGAGCATGAGCTTCTGCGTCGACATATGCAATGTGTCACCTGCAACAAAGCCCGCGACGAAGTAACTACTGTAACGCCGTTTCGTCGCGATTTGCCGATTGCTGCCTCGAACTCTTCTGGAACTAAACACGCGCCCAACCCACGATACCGAGAGGGCGCGAGGAACCAACACACGCTCACCGCGGGCAGCGACGGGAGTGAACACGTAAGTGGCGGCGGGGAGGCCTCTGCCAACCCTCCAGGCTGGCAGCCGGGGGCGTATTCGCAGTGCCCCTGTGGCTGCGGGGAGGTTGGCGCCAACCCTCAAGGCTAGCATCCCTCGCTTCTCCCCGCACGCACGGCCGCATGTTTGATGATGAAACGTGGCAAGACTCGCTGCTTGATGAGACGCTCCTAACTTGCTGAAACACGATGCCATCCGTCCACTCGTCCAAGAATCGTTTCCGCTAAGACCCCTTCTCGTCATGCTCATCTAACGGCTCCCTGCCGGGTAGTACGACCGGCCACGCGACCTCAGAGTGGCCCCGAGTGTTGCTGAGGTCGGGATCCACCAGAAGGAGGGGTGACCCTGAAGAGGGGGGGCATGCGTTCAATCCGTTGGTGCACCGAACTGCCGCAAACAGAAGCACCCCGTATGCCCCACCTATCGGCAACTATCGGGAGCTGGCGGCGGCTGGGGGCATTTATTTTGGGCGCTTCGGTGCAAAAACCGATCGAACACACACACTTATACTTACACTTACACTTACACTGACACTTACTCTTACACTTACACACACACACTTACACACACTTACACACACACTTACACACACACACACTCACACACACACACTTACACACACTTACGCACATACTTACACACACACACACTTACACACACACTTACACACACTTACACATACACACACACACACACACTTACACACACACACACTTACACACACACACACTTACACACTTACACACACACACACACTTACGCACACACACACACACTTACACACACACTCACACACTTACACACAAACACACACACACTGGCACACACACGCACACACTTACACACACACACACACTTACACACACGTACACACACTTACACACACTTACACACAATTACACACACTTACACACACTTATACACGCACTTGCACACACTTACACGCACACACACACACACTCACACACACACACCTAAACACACACACTTACACACACACACACACTTACACACACACACACACACTTACACACACTTACACACACACACCTATACACACTTACGCACACACTTACACACACTTACACACACTTACAAACACACACACTTACACTGACACGCTTACACTTACACACACTTACACACATTTACACACACTTACACACAAACTCCCCGGGGCACATCCCTCCTTCGCGGATCCCGATGAAGGCGACCCTGGCGGCGAGGACGGCGGCGCCGCGTGCCAGCGCACCTCACGGCGCAACTCCCTGGAGACCGCGCCCGCCCAGCTGCTGGGGCTGCCAGCGGCGCCGTCGCCTCCGGCGCCTCCTGCCAGAGCCGTCGCGGCCGTCGCCAGACCGAGGCAGTCCTCCTCGGGGACCAGGCCGCGCTGCCTCACGCCAAACTCCCAGGGCGAGCGCACCGTCTGCTGGGCGGCGGCGGCCTTCTGCTCTCAGTACGCCTCGGACCGGAGACGCCTGAGGGCACCTCTCCCCCTTGTGTTCCGGCTCGCGCGCGCCGGCATCCCCCCGTCTCCGAGGGGCGCCGTCTCGCGGAGCGTCGCTTCGAGTAGCGCCGGCTCGTCGCCGTCCTTCGGCGAGGCGGTGGCGCCCCCAGTCTCCATGCACTCGTCAGCATCCTGGTCGTCGCCGAAGGCGCGCAGCTCTGCCGTGGGGCATCGCGTGGGGGCCGAGCTGAGCCCGTCCGACTCGGGGCGAACCGCCTCACACTTCCCTTGGTCGGCGAGAGCTGCCTCACCCTCTTGAGACATCACGAGCGGGCTGAGCATGCTGGTGGGGTGCTGGCCAGCTGGCAACAATACAGTGCCAGCGTGGCAGAAACGATGGCCCAAACGATGCCCGCCAGCTTGGCAGAAGCGATGCATGGCCAGCTCGGCAACAACACAGTGCCGGCTCGAGCAGAACGCTGCTGCGGATCCTCTGGGCGTGCGTCAGGCAAGCAGTGCCGCAATGACTTCGACGTGCGCGCACGGGGGGGCGCGCGCACGTGGCCCGCGCGGGTACTCTGTGACGGGCCGGTCGGGTGCCTCTCTGGCAGGAGCGGCGACGACGGCGCTGCTGTTTTTCTTTCCCGATGTGTCTACGAACCGTGCGCGCGAAAAACCTCAGGAACTTCCGCCAGCCCTGGGGGTGTAGGTGGAATGAGGAGTTCGACCTGGCGACCTTCTTCCCCTTCGGGGAGGCTTCAGGGAGAAATTGACCTCTCCACCTACGTACCCCCTCTCCCTGGATCTGGAGGGGGAGTTTCGCGGGTCGTTGGAGCATCCAACATGGCCCCAGGAGAGCCCCGTACAGCCCAAGATGGCCTCCAAGATCGCACAATATGGCAAGACATGGCTCAATCAGCACACCTACGACCCCAAAACGGCTCCACGTGGCCACATAACCTCCTAAAAACCTTCCCAAGAGGCCGAACAGGTGTTAAAATCAGAGAATATGTGACTTCTACGTTTTCGCCATTCGCTTCCGATTCGCTCGTCACGCCTCAAGTGGGCTCCAATATGCTCCAAGAGAGACCAAGATGGGCCCAAGGCCGCCGGTGTGGGGGGGGGTCGTATTGAACAGTTTCCCTTTCTTTGATCAGTAGCCTCCAACAAGATGGCCCCAAGAGCGGCCCAAAGGCTTCCAAGATGCCCCCCCGAGAGCCACACGGGCTTCCAAAATGGCCCGGAAGTTGGCCCCAAGATGCCCACAGACTCCTGGAGCGCGACTGCACGCTGCCACGCATCCATGATCAACGCAACTCGCCTGGTGTTTGTTCCCAACCATCCTGTGGTGTTGGGTCCTCGTTTTGAAGAGACAGCGCCCCGCGTCCCCTCCTCCTTCCTCCTCCCGCTGCCTCCTCCCCCTCCTCCTCTGCGCACCCATGTCGGCACACCCCTCACACGCTTCGTGGCCCCATAGGGAACTCCGCCGAAAGTCCCAGGAGGTGTGCCCGCATGCGTCCCGCACACCCATTTCGGCACACCCCACACACGTTTCGTGGCCCCATACGGAGCACCACCGAAGGTCCCACTGGGTGTGCCCGCGTGCGTCCCGCACACCCATTCTGGCCCCCCCCCCCACACGTTTCGTGGCCCAGGGGGCTCCACCGAAGGTCCCACTGGGTGTGCCCGCGTGCGGCCCGCACACCAATTTCGGCACACTCCTCACACGTTTCGTGGCCCCATAGGGAGCTCCACCGAAAGTCCCATTGGGTGTGCCCGCATGCGTCCCGCGCACCCATTGCGGCACCCCCCACACACGTTTCGTGGCCCAAAGAGCCCCACCGAAAGTCCCAGTGGGTGTGCCCGCATGCGTCCCGCACACCCATTTCGGCACACCCTTCACACGTTTCGTGGCCCCATACGGAGCTCCACCGAAGGTCCCAGTGGGTGTGCCCGCATGCGTCCCGCACGCCCATTTCGGCACACCGTTCGCACGTTTCGTGGCCCCATAGGGAGCTCCGCCGAAGGTCCCAGTGGGTGTGCGCATGCATCCCGCACGCCCATTTCGACACACTTCTAACGCGTTTCGTGGCCCCATAGAGGCTCCACCGAAGGCGTTTTCGCGCGCGCCGCGAGGGCTCCGCCTTGCGCTGCGCCCGCAGCCTTGGACTTTGGAGTGCGCGGGCAAAGAAGAAGGAAAAAGGAGGGGAGGAAGCGGGCGCGATCCTCGTGTGGGGCGTGCCGACATGGGCGTCGCGGCGCGCGGGCGCTGCCGTCGGGGTTCCCAGGGAAGCCCCCTGCAGAGGCTACGCCACACAATTCGGCACACCTTCATACGGGTCGTGGCCCCGTAGGGAGCGCCACCGAAGAACATATTCACAATTGCGGTACTCACAACTGCATATGGTTGGGTCCTTCGCCAAAATAATTGTTGGATGGCCTTGCCGGGATACGCGACGCGTCCAGGGCTTGCAAGGGAACGAACTGCATTTCTCGAAGCTTCCGGAAAAACGTGCTTCAAACTGCCTGGAGGCCAAACTGCTTCCCCGTCGCGCGCGGGGGCGCGCGCGCATGGCCCGCGCGACCGAGCCAGCGCGCGGGGCGGCATCGAGGCGGCGACGGGCGGCATCCCCTGCATGCGATTTTGCAACGCAGTGACTTGTCACAGACGGCAGCGCCATGCCCCACACCAGACACGTACAAACTCTTCGTCAACTTCAGCCTCTCGAAGCCGTATCCATGGGAGCGTGACGCACGCTCAATGGTCTGTGCAGTCTTTAGACCCCGCACAAAAGCCAACTCAACGGACGGGGCGGCCACGAAGCCGCCACGAGGCAGGCACCCGGAACCCCCGACCACCGCACGGGGGCGGCGACGGAGCGGCCACGGGCGGCCACCGACGGGAGGCCGGGAAAACGGGGCGGCGGGGAGGCTGCGACGGGGCGGCCACCAAGCGAGCACGATCGTACTCCCAATGAGCGCAGGAGCCCCTCAGTGCAACCACGGTCTGGAGAGAAGCGGATGGAGGCTATCGTCGATCCCCATGGTCATCCCCCAGATAAATTCCTAGATGAACTTCTTGGTGAAGGTCCTACCTAATTCTCCCAAGAAGCTGGACACGGGGATCGACGGATCTGGAATCGGTCGGGCACCTTAGGTCTCCCGTGGTCCCCGGTGGCTTTCCGAGGTCTCCCGTGGCCTATAATCGCATTCATAGCGTCAATATTCGTCTTACGATTACACTTCGTAGTAGTAGCAGTGGTAGTAGTAGTAGTAGTAGTAGTAGTAGTAGTAGTAGTAGTAGTAGTAGTAGCAGCAGCAGCAGTAGTAGTAGTAGTAGTAGTAGTAGTAATAATAATAATAGTAGTAGTAGTAGTTGCAGTAGTAAAAGTAGTAGTAGTAGTAGTAGTAGTAGTAGTAGTAGTAGTAGTAGTAGTAGTGGTAGTAGTAGTAGTAGTAGTAGTAGTAGTAGTAGTAGTAGTAGTCGTAGTCGTAGTCCTAATAATAGTAGTAGTAGTCGTAGTAGTGGTAGTAGTAGTAGTAGTAGTAGTAGTAGTAGTAGTCGTAGTAGTAGTAGTAGTAGTAGTAGTAGTAGTAGTCGTACTACTAGTACTAGTAGTAGTAGTAGTAGTAGTAGTAATAGTAGTAGTATAGTCAGTAGTTACGTAGTAGTAGTAGTAGTAGTAGTAGTAGTAGTAGTCGTAGTAGTAGTAGCAGTAGCAGCAGTAGTAAGTAAGCTATAGTAGTAGTATCGTAGTCGTAATAGTGGTAGTAGTTAGTAGTACGTAGTAGTAATAGTAGTAGTAGTAGTCGTCGTAGTAGTATCGTAGTAATATTCGCAGTCGTAGTAGTAGTAGTCGTAGTAGTAGTAGTAGTAGCAGTCGTAGTAGTAGTAGTAGTAGTATAATAATAGTAGTCGTAGTAGTAGTAGTAGTAGTAGTAGTAGTAGTAGTAGTAGTAGCAGTAGCAGTAGTAGTAGTAGTCGTAGTCGTCGTCGTCGTAGTAGTGTTAGTAGTAGTAACAGTAGTAAAAATAGTAGTAGTAGCCGTAGTAGTAGTAGTAGTAGTAGTAGTAGTAGTAGTAGTAGTAGTAGTAGTATTAGTAGTAGTAGTAAGAATCGTAGTCGTCGTGGTAGTCGTGGTAGTCGTAGTAGTAGTAGTAGTAGTAGTAGTAGTAGTAGTAGTAGTAGTAGTAGTAG
>CAUYUJ010005557.1:0-27500 GCA_963575745.1 Prorocentrum cordatum
GGTCCGGCAGGGAGTTTCTAGAGAGTGGGAGAGAGCTAACAGGAGCAAAATGATGGGGCACCAAGCTGGTAGATCTATCATGGAGCTCGTGTTCCTACAGAGTCTCCAGGCCGAGGCGTCAGCTTTAACCAGTACCAGGCTCCATACAGGTGCATTTCTTTGGGACCTCAGTAATTACTACGAGCACGTCGAGCACGATATGCTTTGGGAACGGGCAGAACAGCAGCAGTATCCTTTAGCAGTGCTGGCCATAGTCCTCAACCAATATTCCGGTAGACGTTTTCTTAGTTTCTCTGGGATTTGCATGATGCTCAATTTTCCGTACAAAGGTATCGCAGCAGGCTGCTCTTTTGCTACTTATTTGGTTCAGGTGTTTTCGTTGCCCCCCCTGCGATCATGGAGTGCGGCGTATCCCGGTGTCGACCTGACGCTTTTCATCGATGATTTCCTCGGTATGTATTCCAACCGTTGCATGAAAACTATTGTGAATATCCTTACCCATGCTGCAGCGAGCCTGTCGGAGCTGATCGTTTCTGCCATGAAGTGCAGCGTGGCCTTGCACAAATCGGCGATCGTTGCAAGCAGCGTGAGGCTGAAGTCGCTCTTAAACGCCTCCTTTGGCAAATATGCAGGCCCCGTTACGCACCCCAACCGGTCTGCAGCAACCAATCTTGGGATAGATTTTTTCGCCGGCAGTCTCAGGTGCAAAAGTGGGGCCACACTAACGCTCAAAGGCCGTTTGGAGGCTCTGAAAAAGCGAAAGCGGAAATTGTACGTTTTAAAGAAGGCGGGGGTCAAGATGGAATCCATGTTCGTTTCTGGTCTACAGAGTTTTGGTTTCCACGGCTCGGAAGTAGTGGGAGTCACGCACAAGGAGCTTATCACAGCACAGTACGAGTACCTTAGTGTTGCCGGGTCTCCTTCTAGAAGCTGTTCGAAGCCAGTATCTTTAATGCTTATGGACGACCCCATGTGGAGACAGGCGCTAGGTCCAGCGTTATCTTGGGCGACGGTGGTATGGAAAGCAGCGACAGGGGAAAGGAGCGAGCATGCAGTTTCCCTACCAGAGTTGGCTCGCATGGCCAACCCCGTGCTCTCCAATTTACCCAGGACATGGGCGACGGTTCGTGGCCCCCTCGGTGCAGCCCACCTTTCCTTGGAACGAATTGGGTGGAAGTTCGGCGGGCCTTTCAAGTATGTATCTGCCCATGGTTTAGTTTACAATCTAACCGACTCGTCCCCGCATATGATTCAATGTCTCATGCAGAAACAGTGGCGCTGTCAAACATCTTCCCTGGCAGCAGACAAGCTCCTTTTACAGGATGAGACCTTGGACCCGAGCCCAGCTATCAAGATAGTGGGCGACAAGGCCCTGGGCACCCAGGGCAGATATATTCTTCGCTCGTATCTTTCGCAGACTTCCTGGTCTAGTTCAAGGCTGCATCTTCTTGGCTATGATGTTGATCCTGTTTGCCATTTATGTGGAGCCCAATCGGATAGTTTATATCATCGGTGCTGGGAGTGCAGTGGAACTGAAACAGCCAGGGAGAAGTGGTTCAGCAACGCGGACAGGGACGTCCTATTTCACCCAGACTATAAGCATCACCTCCTGCTTGGCTTCAGGGTGTGTCCTTCTCCGCCCTTCGTCGCCCCGGCTGGACTCGGCATCGAAAGTTTTGAGTCTTGGACTCTTTCAGGAGAGGCCTACCAGATCGTGATGACAAATGAGGTTTTCATTGATGGCAGCTGCTTCAAAGACGGAGCTAAACAGCATCATCGAGCAGGATGGGGAATCTCAAAATTGTCGCCTGAAGGAGTTATCCTGGGCAGGTTGTTCGGAAGAGTGGGGGACAAGCTCCCGCAAACCTCCCCGGCAGGGGAACACGTTGCGGCGCTCGCAGTGGTGTCGTTGCTTCCAGGTGCCAGAATTGCTTTCTCGGATTATTCTGGAGTTGCTGGAATGCCGGCTAAACCTCGCCAGATAAACCTCCATGGGAAGAATTATTATTCAGGCGTCAAGCTCATCACACTCGGGCGGGCCCCACCAGGTTTCGAGATCCCGAAGGTGAAGGCCCATGTAAACCCTGATGACTGTGAGCCTTCCTCGTCCGATTGGTATAAAGCCAGGGGGAATGAAGAAGCAGACACAGCTGCGAAACTAGGTGCGAAATTGCACAGTGAGCCCAGCAAAAACGAGGTAGATCTGTGGGAATCGCAAGGAGAAGTTTTGAAGAAGCTTCTTATGTTTATCCCTGAAGCATTGTCTCTCTTCCCCAAACCTCCCAAAGGGAAGTTGGAGCGAGTTCGCCCTGCTAAGGTTCAGGGGAGCGCAGGCTTCGTCATAGATGCACTGGGTCCCCATGCTCCTGAGCATCTTCTACAGCGACTCAGGACGCAGGGGCCAGCTGCCAGCGCCGCAGGTCATGACCCTCCTCACCCCCCTCCTCCGGCTGTGCTTCAAGAGGCCGTTGGAGACGGCCCGAACCATCATGTTTGGAGGTGGCGTCCAGAAGGTTTCTGGACATGTTTGCACTGTCAGCGCCGCAGTGCCCGTTCCAGGCAAGACCCTGCAGAGAGGAGGCTTGAGGGCCGTTTGCTCCGCCATCCTCCACCTCCTGACTTAGGGTGCCAGGGCGCTTCACCAATTCTTCGCAGCCTGTTTCATAACCAGCGTGGTCACACTCTATACCTTTCAGAGCACCCTACGGGTATCCTTATAATCTGTCGTGCTTGTGGTAGCTACTCTGAGGGAGCCAGAATGCAAGGCTTAGATGGCCAATGCGCTCCCCATAGGGAAACCAACAGGGCGAAGGCCAATTGGAGTCGCGCCAACAAAGGGAAATCCCCAAACTATAGACGGGGTAACGCGGTCATCTTAGGTGACCTGCTTCCCTTTTCTACAGTGTTCGAGCTCAGACAAGAGCTAGACGACGTTTGATGTATTCCTTCTCCTTCAGCGTACTTGGCGCCAGGCAGGTGCAGAGGAGGCGGACGACTGTGTGGCGGCATCCTTGTTTTTCACGTGTGGTTCAACAGCTGTTGTGGACTCATCTGCAACAATAGAAGGGAATACCACAATGCCCAGTCGAAGAACTGGTCAGTCCCTGATAACTCTGAGAAGCAGGGTAGCCTCTTCCTCTTCCTTCCCTCCCTTCCTCCTCTTTCTTCCTCCCTTCTCCTCCTCCTGGGTTGGGTTCGGTGGAGCCGCTTTTGCATCGGCAACGCTTTGGGCATGGCCTGAAGGTCGGTTGCTGGCTGATTCAGCTCGCCTGACTTAGTTCACCCCGAAGCGAATGTCAAATGTCCTCCTCCTCCTCCTCCTCCTCCTCCTCCTCCTCCTCCCCCTCCTGAGGTGCAATTTGCTTCACACTGGGCGCTTCCGCTCAATTTCGGTTTCAATGGTCTACGAATCAGATAAGAATCGTACACGGATTATGGCCACGTTCGAAATCCGCCGACCCTGTCGGCGTGTGTGAGGGGCTTTTCCGTTCGAGCCGTCATCTCCGTCATTCTTTGTACTCGTCGTCTCTGTCCTTCCCTTTCCCTGGGACTCCTCTTCCCCTGGGCTCCAGCCAAGCCGACCTTGAGCAACCACGTAATTGAGTCGAAGGGAAGCCCCTTCCCTTTGATCCCTCCCCCGCCGGGTGGGGGGGGGGGGTAGCGACCCCCCCCCCGGGTCAGATACGACGCCCCCCCCTGGGACTCCTCTTCCCCTGGGCTCCAGCCAAGCCGACCTTGAGCAACCTCGTAATTGAGTCGAAGGGAAGCCCCTTCCCTTTGATCCCTCCCCTGCCGGGAGGGGGGGGAAGGGTAGCGAACCCCCCCCCCCGGGTCAGATACGACGCCCCCCCCCCCTGGGACTCTCTTTTCCGCCTGGGACCTTGAGTCACCTCGTAATTGAGTAGAAGGAAGCTTCCTTCCCGTTGATCCCTCCCCCTCCGTGAGGGGTGGGGGGTAGGGGGGGGGGTGACCGACCCCCCCCTCCCGGGTCAGATACGCGCCCCCCCCTTGGGACTCCCTCTTCCCCTGGGCTCCAGCCAAAGCCGACCTTGAGCAACCTCGAAATTGATCGAAGGGAAGCCCCTTCCCTTTGATCCCTCCCCCGCCGGGAGTGGGGGGGGGGGTAGGGAGGGGGGTACCGACCCCCCCCCCGGGTCAGATACGACGCCCCCCCCTGGGACTCCTCTTCCCCTGGGCTCCAGCCAAGCCGACCTTGAGCAACCTCGTAATTGCGTCGAAAAAAAAAAAAAAAAAAAAAACTAAAAAAAAAAAAAAAAAAAAAAAAAAAAAACAGAAAACAACAAAAAAAAAAAAAAAAAAAAAAAAAAAAAAGAAAAAAAGACAAACAATAAAAAAAAAAAAAACAAAAACCAAAAAAAAAACAAAAAAAAAAAAAAAAAAAGACAATAAAAAATAAAAGGGAAGCCCCTTCCCTTTGATCCCTCCCCCGCCGGGAGGCGAGGGGGGGGTAGCGGGGGGCGGTAGCGACCCCCCCCCCAGGTCAGATACGACGCCCCCCCCCCGTACCGACCTTGAGCAACGTCGTAATTGAGTCGAAGGGAAGCCCCTTCCCTTTCCCTTCCCCGCCGGGGGAGGGAGAGGGGGTCCCGGGGGGGGTCCCGGGGGAGTCCCGGGGAAGTCCCGGGTCAGATACGACACCTCCCTCCCCCACCTTCTCGTCCTTCTCCCCGTTCCCCAAAACCATCCCACAGCCCGTGCCTCTTGCTGCGCATTGCGAACAGGGTCGGCGGCACCGGCCGTCAGGCCTTCGCAATTAAATACATGTGTTTAACTAAGATCATAATCGGCCGTCGGTGATCGGACCGATCGCAACCGCTTTTTCAGACTCCCACTGGGCGGTCTAAGGGAGCTCATGGCACCCAGAAGCGCTCTTATGATCTCTTCCTTAATCGAAACCTGTTTGAAACGACCCAAAAACATCGCAACCACTTCGGACCGATCGCAACTGGTTGCGATCGGTCCGAAGTGGTCGACGATCGGTCCGAAGTGGTTGCGATCGGTTGTGCTCGCGGGGGGAGGGAAGCAAATGATCTGGGATCCGAGGGCGGAAAGGGCGTGTAACCGACCACGAGCAATGATAATCACCGCGGGATTATAAAGTTCGGGGGTCTGGCGGGGATAATGAAGGATTCTCCCGGGGAAGGTAAGTTATGATGATGATGATGATGATGATGCTGATGATGATGATGATGATGATGATGATGATGATGCTGACGATGATGATGATGATGATGATGATGATGATGATCCTGGGCGCTGGGCGCTCGGCACAAGACTGACTCGAGAGATGAGATGATAGCACCTTCGATTCGCAACTCCCCCCGTGGATTAGAAAGTTCGGCCTCCGCGCTCCTCTCCACAATTAAATCCTGTTTAACGGGGATAATAGAGGGGGTTAAAGGGGGGGTAGGCTTTATTATCGCCCGTGGTCGGTTAGCTAACGGAAGCAATATCCTTTTCTTGGGTTTGAACGATCATCAGGTGAAACCGCGTAGGTTACGCGTTTTTTCACTCCTACTCCTCTTTCTTCGCCCTCCACCGACATCGAAGGTGGAGAGCGAGAGAGAGAGGGACAAGAGGGAGAGAGAGAAAGAGAGCAGTCATACAAAGATAGAGAGAGAGGGAGGGAGACGAATAAGAAAAACTAAAGAACAGAGAGAAACAACATCGGATAAATCTGGGCCTGATTCTCCTACTGATCCGTCCTTAATCCGCGGCGGGTCCGGCGCTGGCGCCTGGTCAGGAGTGGATTTTCACCGGATTGAATGGCGGGGCGGAGTTACAGCCATCGTGCTACAAGGAGGACCGCTGAATAAGGAACGAAGGGGCTTTTCTGGCTACGGCGAGCCTAGGCCACTAACAGGTTCCCCGAGCTAGATCTAAGGCACGGCCGAAAGCCAGAACCCCTCCTGAGCCCAAAGCAGTCCTTCTTTCAGCGTACTGACTGTAGCCCTGGTGCTGGCTTGGGCGCGACTTGGATCTACCCTCATCCCGCGAGACGACGACAACGACGACCGACGTCGTCCAGAAGCCTGTGGAGCCTGCGCAGACCCCAGAAAGGGACAAACATCGTCCAACACGCCAGTCCCCCGGACATCGGTCCTCAAACGACAATGTCCTCGACGGCGCCGACGGCGGTGTCGACGACGACGGCCCCCTCGGCGACGACGACGACGACGATTTCGACGATGCATTCGACGACGACGACGATTTCGACGACGCATTCGACGACGACGACTTCGACGACGCATTCGACGACGACGACGACGACGATGACGGCGACAGCGACGACGACGACGACGACACAGGAGCAACAAATATGCATAACCATAAACTGTCGACGGTCCGCGCCTCCCTGGCGCGCGGAGTGTCCCAAAGGGCGGCGCCGGAGGTGCCGCCACGGGGGTGTCCGTCTCCGCTCCAAGAAGTCCGCGCGGACCTCCGCAAGTTCACGACTGTGCCGTATTCCTTCTCTCAGGAAAGGAGGGCGACGAGGACGGCGGCAACGACGTTCCCGTCGGAGGCGGCGTCAAAGACGACGACCGCCTCGACGACGACGACGACGTCGACGACGACGACGTACGACCACGACCACGACCACGACCACGACCACGACCACGACGACGCCGACGACGACGACCGACGACGACGACGACGACCACGACCACGACCACCACGACGACGACGACGACGATGACGACGATGACGACGACGACGTACGACCTCGACCACGACCACGACCACGACGACGACAACGACGACGACGACGTACGACGACGAACGACGACGACGAGGTCGTACGACGAGGACGTACGACGTACGACGACGAAGACCACGAACACGACCACGAACACGACCACGACCACGACGACGACGACGACGACGACGCCTTCGTACGCGACGACGACGAGGAGGAACGCCGACGAAGACGGCGACGGCGACCCTGTCGGAGAGCCCGCTCTGCAGCCACTCGGGCGCGAGAGCCGCGGCATGCAGCGGGATAGCGGGGAACACCGCGAGGGGCACGGCGACCATGAGGATGCCCCGCAGCTCCTCGATCGGCGGGGTCGTCGAGGTCCGGGGATCAAGGATCGCCGCCGAGGAGAAAGGAGGAGGAGGATCGCCGAGGAGGAGGAGGAGGAGGCCAGGACAGACAGGACAGGACGTCCGCATGGGGAGGAAGAAGGGCGTTCTCGTTGTCGTCGTCCTTTTCCATTTTTTGTTTTAGGCAGATTTTGAGCGGTTTGCGCAGTGTCTTCCTCCTACTTCTTCTTTTTGTCCTCGTCCTCCTCCTCCTCCGCCTCCGCCTCCGCCTGCTTCTCTCCAATTCTCCTCCTCCTCCTCCTCCTCCTCCTCCTCCTCCTCCTCCCGAATCCCCCTCCCCAATTCGCCTCCCTTAGCCCCGCAGCTCCTGCCAGCCGGGGGTCGGCGAGGTTGGGAATCGCTGGCTCGCGATGCCTTGGCCCAGGTTCCTGTATTTAGACCTCTGGAAACCTCCGGCAACTGTGCCCGGGATCTCTGGGGCTCCCGAGACCTCCGAACGACGTCGATCGTCATCGGTCGTCGTCGTCGTCGTCGTACGTCGTCGGCACCGTCGTCGTCGTCGTCGTCACCGTCACCGTGGTGGTGGTCATCGTCGTCGTCGTCGTCGTCGTTATCACTTCTCCACCTCCTCCGCCTCCTCATCTTTCTCTGTTCCTGATCATCGTCCCCCGCTGGGCCCCCCCAAGCTCCTCCCCGGCGCCTCGTCCTCCTCCTCCTCCTCCTCCTCCTCCCTCTTTCTCCCTACCTTCCTCCCTCCCTCCTCTCCTCCTCCCTCCCCTCGTCCTCCTCCTCCTCCTCCTCCTCCTCCTCCCCCTCCGCCTCCCTCCCCTCATCCTCCCTCCCCTCCCCTCCCCTCCCCTCTCTTCCCCTCCCATTCCCTCCGCCACCTCGTCAGCTCTGGCCCAGAACCAGCGCCAAGCTGGAGCCGCGAGGGCCAGCGCCAGGCTGGAGCCACGGGTGCCAGCCTGGAGGTGCGAGGGCCAGCCCGGAAGTCGCGAGGGCCGACGGCATCCCCAGGTCGCGGGCGACAAAGGCGGACGGCGACGATCACGACGAACACGAAGGCAACCACCACCATCAGAACGAGGAGGAGAAGGAGGAGGAGGACACCGACGACGAGGACGCCCTTCCTCCCCCTCCTCCTCCTTCTTCTTCTCCTTCTCCTCCTTCTCCTCCACCTCCTCACCCTCCTCCTCCTCTTCCTATATCCTCCTCCATTGGCTCCCCGAAAACCACCGTAGACCAACTGCAGCGCTTGAAAATCGACTGAGCCTGCTTGGTTTTTACTGAATATCCATCCATCCTCCGCAGCTCGCACTGTCTGCTCTGGCACCTCCCTCCTCCTCCTCCTCCTCCTCCTCCTCCTCCTCCTCCTCCTCCTCCTCCTCCTCCTCCTCCTCCTCCTCCTCCTCCCCAATCCTCCTCCCCTGGCCCTCCGAGAACCATCGTAGACTACCTGGAGCGCCTGTAAATCGACTGAACGTGCTGGAGTTATGAAGAATATGCATCCTCTTCGTCCCCCTCCCTCTTCCTCCTCTCACGCAACCCTCCTCTTCTTCCTCCACCTCTTTCATACCTCCTCACTCTGTCCCCCCTCCTCCTCCTCCTCCCCCTCCCCCCCCCCCCCCCCCTCCTCCTCCTCCTCCTCCTCTTCCTCCTCCTCTCTCATTATTGGTATTAGCCTTGCTACAAGTATTAGGCGGGCGTGGTCTTACAAGGCCGGGATGACCTACACTTTTTGTGGCTTTCTTCAAGAGAAGAACAAGAGAGAGAGAGAGAGAGAGAGAGAGAGAGAGAGAGAGAGAGCGAGAGAGAGACCCCCCGTTTCCCTGCGCGCCCCGCGAGGACTGACCTCAGGCCTTGACCATAGGCCACAGGGTCGGATGTCTCTGGGGGGTTGTGGCGTTGGCGCTGCGGCCGCTGGTTGGGGCTGAAGAGGTTCTGGGGGCTGCGGCGTTGGCGCTGCGAGCGCTGGGGCGCTGGGTGCCTCGAACTAGTGGCAGCGGCAGCGGCAGGGCCCGTGGCGGCAGGGCAGCCAGTGGCACTGGGGGCGGCTGTGGTGTTGGTGGCGGCGGCGTATGGGGCGGATAGTGGGGGGCGTGGCCGCGGCAGCGGTGAAGCAGCGGCGGCGGCGGCGATGGTGGTAGGGTGGAAATGGTATTTGGGGCGAAGGGCGCTGGCCGCGGCGGTGGTAGTGGCTGTGGCGCGCCGCGGGGCAGGCGTGTGTGGTGGCAGAGGCGGCGGCGGGCGCGGTCGCGCAGGCGGGGTAGCAGTGGGGGGGGGCTGGCTGCTGGTGCAGCAGTGGCAGCAGCGGCGGCGCCGGCGGGCGTGGCTGGCAATGCCAGAGGCAGCGGCAGGGGTGGCGGCGGTGGCGGCGCTGGTGGCGGCGGCATTCGCAGTAGTGGCAGTGGCAGCGGCAGCCGCGGCGGCCGTGCTTGTGGGGGCCTCAAGGCTTTGGAGGCACAACAGAGGATCGCAAATTGGGATTTCTTGGCTCTGCGCAGGGCGCCCCAGCACGGCGCTCATGTGCCTAAATTCCTCGTTCCCAGCGTGTGCAAATCCCCTAAAGTGATTAAACCGCTTTACTTGCACAGGATTCTTTCTACAGTGATTTCCGTCGCAGTTGCAATGTCACTACATTTTGGGAGTCTCAGGGGGGGTTTCTGGCCCCATTCTGGGGATCCTCCACAATTTCACCGAAGCCCTGCCGAGGTTGGGGGCTGCCCGGAGTGGCGCGAAATCATGGAGGATCCCCAGAATGGGGCCAGAAAACCCCACTGAGACTCCCAAAATGAAGTGACATTGCAACTGCAACGGAAATCACTGTAGAAAGAATCCTGTGCAAGTAAAGCGGTTTAATCCCATTTGGGGATTTGCACACGCCAGGAACGAGGAATTTAGGCAACAGAGCGCCGTGCTGGGGCGCCCTGCGCAGAGCCAAGAAATCCCGATTTGCGATCCTCTGTTGTGCCTCCAAAGCCTTGAGGCCCCCACAAGCACGACCGCCACCAGCGCCGCCACCGCCGCCGCCCCTGCCGCTGCCTCTGGCATTGCCAGCCACGCCCGCCAGCGCCGGTGCTGCTGCCACTGCTGCACCAGCAGCCAGCCCCCCCCCCACTGCTACCCCGCCTGCGCGACCGCGCCCGCCGCCGCCTCTGCCACCACACGCGCCTGCCCTGCGGCGCGCCACAGCCACTACCACCGCCGCGGCCAGCGCCCTTCGCCCCAAATACCATTTCCAACCTACCACCATCGCCGCCGCCGCCGCTGCTTCGCCGCTGCCGCGGCCACGCCCCCACTATCCGCCCCATACGCCGCCGCCACCAACACCACAGCCGCCCCCAGTGCCACTGGCTGCCCTGCCGCCACGGGCCCTGCCGCCGCCGCTGCCACTAGTTCGAGGAACCCAGCGCCCCAGCGCTCGCAGCGCCAACGCCGCAGCCCCCAGAACCTCTTCAGCCCCAACTTCTACTGCAACCACCACTATTACCACCAATACTACTACTACTACTACTACTACTACTACTACTACTACTACTACTACTACTACTACTACTACTACTAGTCCTAGCACCACTACTACTACTACTACTACCACTACTACTACTACTACTACTACTCCTACTACTACTACGACCACGACTATTACTACGACTACTACTGCGACTACGACTGCGACTCCTACCCCTCCTCCTCCTCCTCCTCCTCCTACTACTACTACTACACTACGACTACGACTGCGACTGCGACTACGACTACGACTGCGCGGCCCCAACGGCTGCCGCGATCCCCGCCGCCGCCGCTGCCGCCAACACCACCACCGCCAACGCCGCCGCCCATGCGGCACCCCCTACCAACAACGCGACGACAAAAACCGCCGCCCCCACCAATGCTGCCACCACCGCAGCCGCCACTGCTGCCGCCACACGCGCCACAAACACCACCACCACCACCGCCACCAGGCTGTGGCGAGTACAATGGTACGCCCCCCTTGTGCAATGGTGCGTCCCCCCCAACCAACCCCGAGAAATGAATATTGTTCCTCAATCTCGGACGTGGCTGTCCGCAGGTTCTTCAGGGCTCGGCGCGCCACCCCGCGCAACCCAAAACCTCGGCAGGGCTTCGGTGAAATTGCGAAGGATCCCCAGAATGGGGCCAGAAAGCCCCCCTGAGACTCCCAAAATGTAGTGACATTGCAACTGCGACGGAAATCACTGTAGAAAGAATTCTGTGCAAGTAAAGCGGTTTAATCACTTTAGGGGATTTGCACACGCTGGGAACGAGGAATTTAGGCACACGAGCGCCGTGCTGGTGCGCCCTGCGCAGAGCCAAGAAATCCCAATTTGCGATCCTCTGTTGTGCCTCCCAAGCCTTGAGGCCCCCACAAGCACGGCCGCCGCGGCTGCCGCTGCCACTGCCACTACTGCGAATGCCGCCGCCACCAGCGCCGCCACCGCCGCCACCCCTGCCGCTGCCTCTGGCATTGCCAGCAACGCCCGCCGGCGCCGCCGCTGCTGCCACTGCTGCAGCAGCAGCCAGCCCCCCCCACTGCTATCCCGCCTGCGCGACCGCGCCCGCCGCCGCCTCTGCCACCACACACGCCTGCCCCGCGGCGCGCCACAGCCACCACCACCGCCGCGGCCAGCGGCCTTCGCCCCAAATACCATTTCCACCCTACCACCATCGCCGCCGCCGCCGCTGCTTCACCGCTGCCGCGGCCACGCCCCCACTATCCGCCCCATGCGCCGCCGCCACCAACACCACAGCCGCCCCCAGTGCCACTGGCTGCCCTGCCGCCACGGGCCCTGCCGCTGCCGCTGCCACTAGTTCGAGACACCCAGCGCCCCAGCGCTCGCAGCGCCAACGCCGCAGCCCCCAGAACCTCTTCAACCCCAACCAGCGGCCGCAGCGCCAACGCCACAACCCCCCTGAGACATCCGACCCCGCGGCCTATGGTCAAGGCCTGAGGCCAGTCCTCGCGGGGCGCGCAGGGAAACGGGGGGTCTCTCTCTCTCTCTCTCTCTCTCTCTCTCTCTCTCTATCTCTCTCTCTCTCTCTCTCTCTCTCTCTCTCTCTCTCTCTCTCTCTTGTTCTTCTCTTGACAAAGACCACGACTACGGCTAATTCTACTACCACCACTACTACTACTACTGCTACTACTACTTCTACTACTACTACTACTACTACTACTACGGCTGCTGCCACTACTACTACTACTACTACTACTACCACTACTACTACTACTACTACTACTACTACTACTACTACCACTACTACTACTACTACCACTACTACTACTACTACTACTACCACTACTACTACTACTACTACTACTACTACTACCAACACTCTACTACTACTACTACCACTACTACTACTATAATACTACTACTACTACTGTCACTACTACTACTACTACTATACTACTACTACTACTACTACTACTAGTACTAACTACTAATTACTACTAACTACTACTACTACTACTACTCTACTCACTACTACTCCGCACTACTACTCTACTATTATTACTACTACTACTTCTACTACTACTACTACGACTTCTACTGCGACCACCACTATTACCACCAATACTACTACTACTACTACTACTACTACTACTACTACTACTACTACTACTACTAGTACCAGCACCACCACGACGACTACTACTACTACTACTACTACTACTACTACTAATACTACTACTATTCCTACTACTACTACGACTACGACTGCGACTGCCACTACGACTACGACTGCGACTCCTACTCCTACTACTCCTCCTCCTCCTCCTCCTACTACTACTACTACTACTACTACCACTACTACTACTACACTACTACTACCACTACTACTACTACTACTACTACTACTGCTACTACTACTGTTACCACTGCTACTACTACTACTACTACTGCCACTACTACTACTACCACTGCGGCTGCGACTACGACTACGACTACGACTGCGCGGCCCCAACGGCGGCCGCGATCCCCGCCGCCGCCGCCGCCGCCAACACCACCACCGCCAACGCCGCCGCCCATGCGGCACCCCTACCAACAACGCGGCGACAAAAACCGCCGCCCCCACCAATGCTGCCACCACCGCGGCCGCCACTGCTGCCGCCACACGCGCCACAAACACCGCCACCACCACCGCCACCAGGCTGTGGCGAGTACAATGGTACGCCCCCGTGTGCAATGGTGCGCCCCCCAACCAACCCCGAGAAATGAATATTGTTCCTCAATCTCGGACGTGGCTGTCCGCAGGTTCTCCAGGGCTCAGCGCGCCACTCCGCGCAGCCCCCAACCTCGGCAGGGCTTCGGTGAAATTTGCTGAGCCCTGGAGAACCTGCGGACAGCCACGTCCGAGATTGGGGAGCAATATTCATTTCTCGGGGTTGGTTGGGGGGGCGCACCATTGCACACGGGGGGCGTACCATTGTACTCGCCACAGCCTGGTGGCGGTGGTGGTGGTGGTGGTTGTGGCGCGTGTGGCGGCAGCAGTGGCGGCTGCGGTGGTGGCAGCATTGGTGGGGGAGCAGCGGTTTTTGTCGCCGCGTTGTTGGTAGGGGTGCCGCATGGGCGGCGGCGTTGGCGGTGGTGGTGTTGGCGGCAGCGGCGGCGGCGGGGATCGCGGCCGCCGTCGGGGCCGCGTAGTCGTAGTCGTAGTCGCAGTCGTAGTCGTCGTCGTAGTAGTAGTAGTAGTAGTAGTAGTAGTAGTAGTAGTAGTACTACTAGTACTAGTACTAGTGCTAGTAGTAGTAGTAGTAGTAGTAGTAGAAGTAGTAGTAGTAGTAGTGGTAGTAGTAGTAGTGTAGTAGTAGTAGTAGTAGTAGTAGGAGTAGTAGTAGGAGTAGGAGTCGTAGTCGTAGTCGTAGTAGTAGTCGTAGTCGTAGTCGTAGTAGTAGTAGTAGTAGTAGTAGTAGTAGTAGTAGTAGTAGTAGTGGTAGTAGTAGTACTAGTAGTAGTAGTAGTAGTAGTAGTAGTAGTAGTAGTAGTAGTAGTAGTAGTAGTAGTAGTAGTAGTAGTAGTAGTAGTAGTAGTAGTAGTAGTAGTAGTAGTAGTAGTAGTAGTAGTAGTAGTAGTAGTAGTAGTAGTAGTAGTAGTAGTAGTAGTAGTAGTAGTAGTAGTAGTAGTAGTAGTAGTAGTAGTAGTAGTGCTAAGCCTGCTCAGCACTGCTAAGCCCTGCTAACCCGTGTTCAGCCCTGTCTAAACCCTGCTAGGGCGTGCTAGGCCCTGCTACGCACTGCTAAGCCATGCTACGCCGTGATAGGCCCTGCTCAGCCCTGCAAAGCCCCGCTAAGCCCTGCTAGGCACTGCTAAGTTCTGCTAAGCAATGGTAAGCCTTGCTGAGACCTGAAGGGGCGTTCGTGCCGCAAGGGGCTTCCGTGCCTAATTCTGTGGGCACGTCCTTCTTGCTGTGCACTGTTGTTTGTCTGGCGTGTTGCGTTGTGCACATTGCACCGTGGCTTGCGGTCCTACTGTTTGCATCGCACTGGGGAACTGATGCCTTCCTTTTGGGGGGAGGCAGGAGCGTGAGGGCGTTCAATCAATAGGCTTGGCTCGTGCGGCAGCAAGACCTAGGTAGGAAAAATACCAGCGAGTTTCAGAGGCACGGAAAGGCACGAGCCAATCTAGGAAGACGGGTGGACAGGAGCGCACGGGGGGCATCGTGGGTGGGGGGCGGGGGAGGAGCCGGCCGCGTGCCTGGGGCAGGCCCTGCCTGCCCCGCTCGACCCAGGCGGGATGGGGCTTCGCCGCGAAGGCATGCCTGGGGCAGGCACCTGCCTGCCCCGCCCCAGCCGCGCGAGGGGAACTTGCGGCGGCGGAGTGAGGGGGGGGTTCTCGGGAGCGCGAGAGTGAGGAAAAGGGCGTCAGAAGACAAGACAGAGTGAAACATGCTCGCGGTGCTGCGGGAAAAAACACCATCACACATGCACACACACACACACGCACGCACAAACTCACGCCCACACAAACCCATACGCACGCAGAATCAGATGGGACAGAGAACGGAGAAAAGGGGAGGGCGCGGCCTGCCACGTGGTCTGCCACGGCAAGGAGGGGCGCACTTTGGCGCCCCGCCAAGCCCCGCGGGACACGCCGCCGAATTACTGGGGGCCCATTGGAGGACCACCCACGCCAGCCGGAGCGCGGAAGAGGACGGAAGAGACATGCACTGAAGCAATGACAAAAGAACGCGCTCCGACTAGCCCCCAGTCCCACCCGCGGTAACCCCCGCGACCGCCTTGCACAGAGGCGGTCGGGGCGGGTGGAGGTCCGCCGATGGCCCGGGCGAGTACTCCTTGTTGCATACTTTCGATTACCACGAAGCACGACATCAGAAACTGCAAGCCCGGGCCAACGGTCATGCACGAGAAGGGATGAGGCACGGGGAATGTGAGGATCCAGGAAAAAGGCGAGGATAGGTGAAGATAAGGAAGAGGCCCTGCAACCTCAGGAGCCGCTATGCATCGCACCCCGTTTGGGGCGGCATCGCGAAAACGCCGCAATCCCTTCGCATCCCCACGAACGCTTGAAGACATACCTGGTTTCAATATCCCACCCATCCCTGGCGCTTCGACTCGTGCCGCCCCGCGCATCTGGGCCCCGATGTCGGTCCGGGCGCCCCGCTCGTGGAGGCGCCCGGCCGTGCGCCGGAGCCGCGCCGGGGACCCTGGATCTATACCCCGGACCCAGACCCAGGGCGGCTGGTGCTACGATGCATGCTGGCGCCCCCGGATCCCTACCGCCGATTGAAAGCGTAGCCGATTATTTGTGTTGTTTGTGCCCTCATACATCAGCTGAATGCGTCTTGTCCCAGGCTACGCTTATCATCGGCGGATCATCGACTGGGCATGTTTTTATGTTTAAGATTAAAGCTTAAATGGCAGATGCAGACAAAATTGAAACAACACACATGCACAGTCACATACGCACACACACGCACACGACACGTGTTCAGTGAGGTTCAATAATTTCCTGTCACACGCACGCAGAGACACACACACACACACATCACGAGCAAGCTCAATGGCACATATTGCAAATGCAGCACCGGAGCTGAATTGCCCGCAGTTGTTGCGGGCCCGAACAGAGATGTGGGCAGAGAATGCTGCGCGCGAAAGCGAAACGAAGAACTAGCTGAGGCGAACCCCCCTCCATTGGGGAGGGACGCGGCCGCCGAGAACCGTTAAGTCCCCGCGTTGGAAAGGCGGATGCTGGGGCGGCCGCGGGCTCGGTGGAGCGGGCGGCTCCGCCGCGCGCTGCTCCGCCGCGCGCTCGGCGCGCTCCTCGTCAGCCACGTCCTGGAAGCGGCTCCGCCAGCGCCTGGCAGGGTCGAGCCGCGGGTCGGGGGCGCCCAGCGGCAAGCCCAGCCGAATGCCTGGGGCCGAGGGGCCGCGCCGGAGCCTCTTGAAGGCTTGGCCGTCCGCTCTGCGCCCGTCGCTGGCGGCCTCCGCCGCCCCCGCGGGCCTGGGCGCCGCGGCCCGAGGCCCGGCCGCGGCCCCGCCAGGGGGGCCGGCCGCCGCGGCCGCCGGGGCCGCCGCGGGGGGGGCGGCGCCGGGGCCGCCCCGCCGGCGCGCCGCGGCGGAGGCGCCGGCAGCCCTCTTGGCCTTCGCCCTGGCCCTCTCGCGAACGGCCTCCCTGCGGGCCGCCTTGGCGAGGGCTGCGTCCCGCCGCGCCCAGGGGCTGCCCGCGGGCACCTCTGACGGGGACGGACCCTGCAGGGAGAGATCGGCGGCCCGCTGCGCCCGCAACGCGGCCAGCGTCTTGCCCAGGTGCGTGAGCATGTTGGCGGACGGCGTGGCGCGGTAAGCCCACTGGTGCACCAGCACGGCCTGCTCCACCGCCTGAGTCAGGGACGTGTTGACGCCGCGGTGGGAGCCGCCCCGCCGCAGGTTCCGCCAATGCCCGTCGACGGTCTGCGTGCCCCCTACGCGCCACGTCCACTCAGGGCCGCCCCACTGCCCCGCGCGCGGGTCCACCTCCTCGACAGCCGACACGTCGTCTGGGTGGACGTGGACGAGTCGCATGGCGGTGAACTCCCGCTCCACGCGCCCCGCCACCTTGCGCGAGTGGCACACGGAAGTGTGGCAGAGGCGCAGATGGCGGCACTTCGCCGCCCACTCCTCCCGGCGGTCCCGCCAGTCCCGCCGCTCCGCCGCGCACCGCGCCAAGCACTCCCGGAAGGTCTCCCGCCTCCACTCCCCGGGACAGAGGTTGGCGGCCCCCGCGACGTCCTCCTCGGAAGCCGGAAGCGGCGCGTCGTGCGCCGTCCGCCAATCCAGGTTCCGGTACGCCTTCGCGCCGTCAGTGTGCACCATGGTCCCAGGGCGCAGCAGGGGCGGGCCGCCGGACTTCGGCCGGAGGATGAAGTCGTGGAGCTCCTCGTGCGAGAGAGCCCCGCCACCTCCCTGGCCCTGGCCCGAGGCGTACCTGGGGGGGAGCGCCATCAGGACCAACTTGCCGCCGTGGCGCTCGTGGGCCGCGATGTACCGGTGCCACTCGCGGCCCCATGTGCCATCGGCGCCCTCGGCCCAGCGGGCGCGGAAGCAGACCTCGTCGATCTCGACCTCCGCGCCCGGCCCGCCCAGCTGCTCGGTGCAGTTTTGCCAGAGCTGGTACTCGGCAACGGTGGCCCGGGCGCCCTGGACCCAGCCCTCCACAAGGCGCTTGTGGTCGAGCCAGCAGTCCAGAGCCAGCTCCTCCGTCGACGGCTCCAAGCTCTTGGACCACCGGCAGAAGAGCGACGCGTTCTGGCGCAGGGAATACTTCCCGCACCAGATCTCGGCGTCCAGCCCAACGGCGCGCTTGCCCCCGCAACGCCCGCACCGGTAGTACGCCGTCTCCTTCCGCACGGCGACCTCGCGCCCCCCGATGCGCACGGCCTGCGGCCCTCTGTGCAGCGCGGCCCTCTGCCCCGCGCCCCTCTGGGCTGAACGGGCCGCGCGCTCGCTCTCCAAGACGCGCGCGTCCTGCGCGGCGCCCGGCGCGCCACAACCCGGCGGCGCATCGCACGCGGCCCTCTGCGGGAGGATGCCGCAGTCCTCCAGGACGGCCACGACGTCCCGGCCGTCGACCATGTCCGAGAGGACCTGCGCGCAGAGGGGGCGGCCAGCCTTCCCCGCCCGCGCCAAATGCCCGTGGCGCACTCGGCCCGCGGCCGTCGGCCCGCCGTGCGGCACTTTGGCCGCGTACGGGCGCATGAGCCGGCGGGGTCCGATGGACGCGCGGGCGCGCGCCACCGCGTCCCGCCGCGGCTCGGGCACATCCGCGTCTGCCGCGTCCAGCAACGCCACCACCTCGAAGGGGATGGCGTCGTCTGGGTGGGGGCGGCGGGCTCCTCCGCGTCCTCCAGCCCTTCGGCCTCGTCCCCCACGGGCGCCACCCGCCGCTTGCGGCCCCCCCGCCAGCCGCCCTGGCCGCCTCGACGAGGCAATTGCAACTCGGCGGCGGCCTCCGCCCACGCGCTGGCAAGGTCAGCCATGGCGTCGTCGCCGCTACCGTCGCCGTCGGGGCTGGCCGCCGCTTCCCCCGCCGCTGCCTCCTCGCGAGCGGTCGGGCCGAACTCGACGCCCGAGTCCTCGACGGCGGCGCCCCCGCCCGCCGGCCGCTCCACAGGCCTCCGCCCGCTCGCAGCCCCGCGGGCTCGACACTTCTCGGCGCGGCGGACGCCGCGGCCGAGCAGCCCCCGATGCGGCGGGCCAGGAGCCGCCTGGCCCTTGGCCCTGGCCTTGGCCTCGCCCTGGCTCTTGGCCGTGGCCTTCCCCTTGGCCTTCGCCTTGGCTTTGCCCTTCGGCGCCGCCGCGCTCGGCGGCGCTGCGTCCGGGTCGTCCGAGGAGCTGAAGTCGCCGAAGAGGTCAGCCATCGGATCGGCCTCCGCCACGGCGGCGGCCGCCGCCGCCACGTCCACGGCCGACGGCCGGCCCTCCAGGTCATCCGCCGCCTCGTCCTCCGTGCTTGCTTGGGGCGTAGGGTCCTCGGCCATGTCGATGGCCTCCTGCACCGCCAGCGGCAGCAACGGGCTGTCGCTGTCGCTGGCCACGGGCGCGGCGCCGGGCGGCGCGGCGGCGGCAGCACCCGCGGCGGCGGCCGCGCAACTGTGGCACATCAGCGCCCCGCAGGGCTCGCAGTGCTGCAGCCAGCCGCCCTTGGCCCTCTCGTGGCACTTGCCGCAGGTCTCCCGGGCGAGGGTCCGCACTGCGCGGAGCGGGCGTCGGCATCCCGGGCAAGCCAGCGAGGCCCCCGAGGCCGCTGAACTCTCCCGAGCGCGCGGGTGGCCAGACATGAGGGCCAAGAGCACAGCTTGCGAGATTACCGAGAGCGCAAGTGGGAAGAGGCCCCCCCACTGCGCGAACCCTGAGCCAAAATGGGCACGGCAAAGCGACGGTGATGGCGATCGTCAAGACGGCTGTGCGATGCAAAGGATCGCGCAGCATCGCCCAGCAATTTTACGCAGTGCAAAGGAATGCACGGGGCGCCTGGGCGCTCCCACGGCCCCCAGGGCCCCAGGCGCCAGGGCCTCGCTGCCCCCGCGGCTTCCCGAAGAATCTGGGGCCGAAGCTGCTAGAACCCTCGGAGCCTTCGAGGACCTTGAGGCATGCTGTGCACGGGGCGTCCTTGGCCCCTTGCAGCAGGCTTTCCTGGGCTCCTCGCACGAGGCCATGGTCGGCCCTATCCACAGGCCTTGGCGGGGCCCATGCAGAAGGCATAGACGGGCTCCATTCACAGGTGGCCCTATTGGGCTGGCCCCTTGCAGGAGCCCCCGCCGGGTTCTTCCCAGCAAAGAAAACATGTCAGGGCTCATTCCAGAAGGCGTTACTTGGCAACGTGCAGGGCGCCCCATTGGGCCCCGCGCAGACGGGGGGCGGGGGGGGGGCAGCGGAGACGACAGCGTGGGGGCAACTCTTTTTTCTGCGCGCTGTCAAGCCTTTCCCGGGGAGCGCCGGGTGCATCGGCGGGGCCGCGCAGTGAATCGGCATTTTTACATGAGGGGTGCGCGCAGCCTAGACGCTGAAAGGAGGAACGCGTTGGATTCGGAAGGGGCTCGATGTTGCAGTCGTCCTTCCGCGGTTGTTCCTCTGGCCCTTCTCGGTCGCCCAGGCTTTTCTGGAAGCCACAGAGGGGTTCCGCTCAGCATCGCTGCGCGTGAGGAGGGGGATGAGGAGGAGGAGGAGGAGGAGGAGGAGGAGGAGGAGGAGGAGGAAGAGGAATGCGAGGAACGGGGGAAGCAGGAGGCCAAGGAGGAGGAGGAGGATGACGATGAGGAGGCGGAGGAAAAGGAGGAGGTGGAGGAGGAGGAGGAGGAGCAGGAAAAGGATGAGGAAAAGGAAGGGGAACAGGAGGAAAGGGGGGAAACGGGAGGCGGAGCAGGAGGAGGAGGAGGGCGAGGAGGAAGAGGCGGTGGGGTAGAGGAGGAAGATGATATTCGGAGCAGGAGGAGGAGGAGGAGGAGGAGGAGGAGGAGGAGGAGCAGCAGGAGCAGGAGCAGGAGCAGGAGCAGGAGCAGGAGCAGGAGCAGGAGCAGGAGCAGGAATATGAATGCGAGGAAAAGGAGGAAGCAGGAGGCGGAGGGGGAGGAGGAGGCGGAGGAGGAGGAGGAGGGGGAGGGGGACAAGCTAGGTGGGCTCGCGTCATATCTGACGTCCTACCCCTCCCTCCCATCCCTTACCATGGCGCTGATTTTCTCTATCCGCGGACGCGTATCGTAGCGGACCTGCGGCTCCGCGCGCGCGTGCGTGGTGGGTGGTGGTGCACGTGCGTGCGGGCGGGCGTGCGTGTGTGCGTGGTTGTGGTGGTGCTGGTGCTGGTGCTGGTGCTGGTGCTGGTGCTGGTGCGTGCTGGTGGTGGTGCTGGTGCTGGTGCTGGTGGTGGTTGTGATGGTGGTGGTGGTGGTGGTGGTGGTGGCGGTGGTGCGGCGCGGTGGTGGCGGGCGGATGGGCGCGGGAGAAAGGGGCCCGCGCTGGGGCGAGAGCGCCATCCTGAACGACGGAGGCCAAACACACGGGCCTGCGAGCCCTCGCGCAGCCCCAGGCGAGGGGCGCCCGCAGCAGCGGTGCCCCCAGCAGCGCTGCCCCCAGCCATCCCGGGCTGGCTCGCACGGGCGCGCCTTCTGTGGAGGCAGGGGTCGCCTCCACAGGGGCCAGGGCCACAAAATGAACGATATCGGCGGGGCGATCTGATCTTCTCGACTGCATGGCCTGACCGATAAGGCGTTAGGACAGAATCTGCACTTCACAGGTTCAAATCCCAGTAGTACTTCTTGCAGGTCTCAGTTGGAAAAACATATATTCGGAAAATTTTTCTGGCCCCTTGAGCTAATCTCCTTGAAAAACTGCGGGCATTTTTTTGTCTGCCCGCACTTCGAAGGGGGGCGGGCATTTTTTTTCCGGCCCGCAGAGCTAATCTCGTTGAAAAACTGCGGGCAGTTTTTTTCCTGCCCGCATTTCGATTGCCCAGAGGTGGCAGGGGGGCGCGGGCACTTTTTTTCCGGCCCGCAGAGCTAATCTCCTTGAAAATTGCGGGCATTTTTTTTTCGCGCCCGCAGTTCGATTGCCCCGAGGGGAAACTGTCGAGGGGATTGGGGCGTCTGCGCCCCTGTAGCCTCCATAGAGCCAAGGCCTTGGCGGATTTGAGGCTTGCGAGGAGGCCCTGGGACGATGGCGCCAGGGCGCTTAGGGCCTCATGGCCTTCACTCCTGGGAATTTGCCGGGAGCCTGTTTCTCGGAATCTGCTGGTAATGTAGTGAAATGACACAATTCAGTGGAATGGAGCAGGCGAAATATGCCCAACCCTCCCAGATAAAATAATGTTAATGTAGTGAAATGGGGCATCCATGTTCTCACAATCTGACCTTCTTGGGTTCAATTCCTGGTGGGGCCTGAGTAGCCTACATGAAGGGATGTGTTCTAGCGATGCCATTGTCATTGCAGGGGAAATCACTGTAGAAAGGATTCTGTGCAAGTAAGGCCGTTTGCATGTATTTAGAGCTTTGCATACTCAGGAATTCTGAAATTTAGAATTGCCACCGCCCCCATTGCGAAAGCCACCGCCACCACTGCCGCCGCGGCCGCCAAGCCAACCCTGCCGCTGCCTCTGGCATTGCCAACCAGGCCCACCACCGCCGCTGCTGCTGTGCCGACAGCCACCACCCCCCCACCCCCACCCCAGCGCGACCCAGCCATCCACCGCCACTATCCAGCAAGCAAGCAAACGCGCCTGCCCCAGGCACGCCGCAGCCAATACCATCACCGCGGCCACCGCCCCCCCCCCCCCCCCTCCGCCCCCCGCCCAGCATTGCCCCACCACTATCGCTGTCCCCGCCGCTGCTGTTGCCGCCCCCACCAAAGGCACTGCCGCCCACACCGCGATCGCTCCCACTGCCACTGGCTGCCCAGCCGCCACCACCTCGGCCGCCGCTTGTTTGAAGCACCCAGCGCCGCGGCTCCCAGTACCTTTTCAGCCCCCACAGCGGCCGCGCTCGCCGCAGCCGCTGTTGTCGCCACTGCCACCGCCCATGCAAAGCCACTACCAACACTGCGGCGACCACAGCCGCCCCCCCCCCCCCCCTCACGGCTGCGCTCACCGTTGCCGCCGCACTGCCACCGCGCACACCACCGCTACCCCCGCCACCGCTGCCGCCGCGGCCGCCAACCCTGCCGCTGCCTCTGGCATTTCCAACCGGGCCCACCACCGCCGCCGCTGCTGCGCCGACAGCCACCACCCCCCGCCGCACCCCCACCCCCCCCCAGCGCGACCCAGCCCCGCCGCCACTATCCAGCAAGCAAGCAAACGCGCCTGCCCCAGGCACGCCGCAGCCAATACCATCACCGCGGCCACCGCCCCCCCCGACCCCCGCCCAGCATTGCCCCACCACTATCGCTGTCCCCACCGCTGCTGCTGCCGCCCCCGCCAAAGGCACCGCCGCCCACACCGCGATCACTCCCACTGCCACTGGCTGCCCAGCCGCCACCACCTCGGCCGCTGCTTGTTTGAAGCACCCAGCGCCGCGGCTCCCAGACCTTTTCAGCCCCCCGCAGCGGCCGCGCTCGCCGCCGCCGCTGTTGTCGCCACTGCCACCGCCCATGCAAAGCCACTACCAACACTGCGGCGACCACAGCCGCCGCTCCGCCCCCCCCCCCCCTCGCGGCTGCGTTCACCGTTGCCGCCGCACTGCCACCGCGCACGCCACCGCTACCCCCGCCACCACCACCACCACAACGACGACGACGACCACCACCACCACTACTAGAATAGGGGACGTGCCATAGAATAGGGCAATCATATGCCCTCCTTCCCCTGTATGTGCCGAATTGTAGTAAAATGGGGAATATTTCCTCCCATAATCTGACCTTCTTGGGTTCAATTCCTAATGGTGCCTTTGGGGCCTGCTTGGGGGTAGGGTTTCCAGCGAGCTGCGGATTGCCCGTGCACCTCCCACCCCCTGGGGGAAACCGGAGCTTCGCGGGGGCTGGGCTGGCTCTGGTGGGGCGGGGCCTGCAGGGGCTGGGCGCGGCCCTGAGGCAGGCGCGGGGCCACGCATCTGGAAGCGGAAGCGGGGGCAACGCAAACAAAAGACAAAAAACCATCGAACAGCCGGGCTTGTAAGACCACGAAAGAGCAAACCAAAACGTCGACCTCCCGGCCTTGTAAGACCACGCCCGGCAAGTATTATAAGTGCTATAATTATCATTAGTATTCGTATGCGTATTAGTCTTATTATCATTGTTAAAATTATGAAAATTATCATTAGTAGTCGCATTCGTATTCGTATTATTAATAGTATTCGTATTCGTATTAATAAAAGTACTATTACTATTAATACTAATAGTCATCGTAGTAGTAATACGATGAGTATTATTATTGTTACCATTATTATTATTATTATTATTATTATTATTCGTGTTGTCTTTATTCTTCTTTTTGTTATTCATAATATTATTCCTCCTCATCATCCTCCGCCTCCTCCTCTTCCTCCTTACCCACTGGCTCCTGCTTAGCTGGATCCAATACATGTATGTATATATATGTATACATACATGTATATGTGTATACGATGGAAAACTCCATTATTATCCTCTGCTCTTCCTCCTGGTCATCAGCCACCGCCTCCGCCTCCACCCCGCCTGCTCCTCTCCCCTCTTCCCCCCCCCCCCTCCCCCCCCTCCTCCTCCTCTTCCTCCTCCTCCTCCTCAGGAGGTCCTCCTCCTCCTCCTCCTCCATTTCCTGCTCCTCCTCCTCTTCCTCCTCCTCCTCCTCCTTCTCTTCCACCTCCTCCTCCTCCTCCGGCTTCTGCGCCCAAAAAAGCCTCGCCCAGCATCCCTTCTGAGGGGAAAGGGTGGCTGTCTGAGGAGGCCTCGCGAGAGACTGGTGCCAACAACTCCGGGAACAGTCGCAATGGCCTGGCCCGTGGGATCCGGCATTCCATGCGCACGTGCATGGTTTGCTGCCTGGACTCACAGGCACTGCGAGGGCCTGTCGTGGTCGGGGCTTGCACGACTCCCCAGTGGAACTGATGGAGGTGGAAGTGGCTCTGTCAACTATGGGCAAGACGGGCGCTACCACGCCTGATCTGGTGCCGCGCCGGGCCCTCCAACTTGGAGATGTCTGCCTCCTGTCCGCCGTCTGGTCGGCCCTGCGTCTGACGGGCCCCGGGTGCCTTGCCTTTAAACCAGCAGCCTGGAGGGGCAACTGCGCCGTCCCCTTGCACACGGAAGGCCCGCTCGACAGAGGGGACTCCTTTCGGCTCATCATGGTGAAGTCGCAGTTGGGCCTGCTACGGGAGGTGCTGGTACACGGGCGGCTCGTCCAGCAACTCCGCACGTCCATTGTTTCCGAGCCAGAGTGGGTATGTCCGCGACGTGGGCGACGCGGACCTCGTGCTCCACGAGCTCGCTGCGGGGGCAGAGGGAGCAGGACGGCCCCTATGGGCGGTTTTCGGGGACCTCCAGAAGGCTTTCCCGCGCACGCGGAGGGAAGTGTTCCTCCTGCGCCTCCATGAGAAAGCCGGCGTGCGCGACGGCGTGTCCTCTCTCCTGGCGAGCAGAATGGCTTCGGGCATCATCCACGTGAACTTCAATGGCGTTGCCATTGTTCTCATTGACCAGGGGGTTGCGGAAGGGGGGACGTTGGGGCCGTTGACGTTCCCCGTCTACATGGACTCCCTCCCCGAGGCCTTGCACAAGGCAGGTTGTGGGGTTGGCGTTGGTGTGCGCGTCCCGCGCATCTGGGCCGGGCGCCAGTGGCAGAGCACAGGCACCCCCGACTTAGGCGTGTCTGCCGTGCTCACCAGAGCATTCCGCGAGGGCGCGCCGCTCCCCTCAGCAGCCGAGCTAGCGGGCGACCTTGTGCTAGAAGCCTCCTCCCTGGCTGCGCTTGATGCTGCCGCGCCGCTACGCCACGACCCCGTCTTACGTTCCTCCACCCGGGGAGGGGCCCAACGGGCACAGAACACTCTTGCCGAGTGGGCTTTCGTGCGCAAGGCCTCCCCGCACACCAAGCCCTCCAAGCGCGCCGTCGTCGTCCACGGGTCCGTTAAGAGCAGGTTGGCAGGCGGTGCGGCCGCCCCCCATCACCCTGCCGCTCAGGGGAGAAGCACCCGTTCCACTTGGGCTCAAAGACGCTCATCAGTGGCTCGGGCTCCTGTGGTCTGGGGACCTCGACCTCTCGAGGCTCGCAAATGCGAAGGTCGGTGCCGCGTCCGCGCAGTGCGCCTCCCTCGCGGGGCACGTAGCTGCCGGAGTCCTTCCGCTCGCCGCGGCTGCTCACATCTTCCAGATTCAGGTCGAAGGTGCGCTGCGTTTCGGGCGGCGGCTGTGGGTGGTGGCAGAAGGCGCGCCGGGCAAGCTGGAGCAGAACTACGGGGCGTGGGCGCGCGCCCTCCTGGGTACTCCTCCCTGACGAGGGGTGCCCCTGGCCTGCTCGGAGTTGGGCCGGCGGTCGCTCCTGGGGCCAACCATGGCCGTGTTGGAGGCTGCCTCCCGGAGCGCCGGTTCGTGGCAGTTCCCAGAGGAGGACCTCTACAAGCGAGCGTTTGTGCACGCTCACGTGTCAGGAGGCCGTATTTCGGCACAGCTTTCGCTAGCCCTCCTTGACGCGTGGTCCGTCCCAGGCTGGCCAGCCTTCGAGCCCGCCAACGAAGGGTTGTCTCTGCGTCAGCACAAGGCGCACGCGCGGGCCCTCCTGGGGGTCCGCTGCGCGCAGGAGCTGCGCTCGCCGAGCAGGCTCCGCGGGCGAGTGGTTGCGCTCGGCCACTCCTCTGGTCCCCTCTCCTCGGCGCGGAGGCAGGCTTGCGTCCTCTGCGGGGAGCAGGGTTTGACTCCCACCTTTCATGTTCTGGGAAATTGCAGAAACATGGAGGGCTGCAGGCGCACTTTCTGGAAGGTCCGCGGCGGCGAGATCCCGTCCTCCAGGGAAGCGGCGGCCACGGCGACCTTGTCGGCAGCTCCAGCGGACGCTGGGTGCAACGAGGCGGCGTTGCTGGCGCTCCACTGGCGCTCCACGTGGAGAAGGAGGCGGACCGTTTCTGGGCGGCCGCCAGCAGAAGCCTCCCCCGCTCACCCCCTCTCCCTCCCTCCCTCCCTTCCACCCTTCCGCCCGGAAGCCTGGGTGGTCGGGTCGGGCCGGGCCGGGATGGGCCTCCCTCTTCGCCCCGTCCCCTCTCCCTCCCTCTCCCTCTCTGGGGTGGCTTCCTCTCCCCTTCCGATCTCTCCCCCTCCCGCCCTCCCTCTCCTCTGCCTGGCGCTTCTGGTGGGGAACGGGACCGGTGCTCGTTCTGGGGTCCCTTTGTCGCCACGGCTGGATTCGCCTCGGAGCTCTGGTCCTGCCCTGGGGTGCAGCGGGCTCGGCATTCTTCTCCCCCCGGGCTCCTGGCAGGCGGGCCGGGTCGGGCTGGGCCCTCTTCCCCCCCTGGGGAGGCTCCCTCTTCCCCTTCCTGTCACCGTCCCGTACCTGCCGGATACGTCGACCAAGCAGTGCAGTGGGGATCGGACGAGCTCCAGGCAGGTGCTCCCTGCCTGGCGCCCCCCACGTTGCGGGGAGTCTCTGAGTTGCCTCTGCTGCTTCGCTCTGGCCGAGGCTCTGGCCGGAGGTGCTGGTTGGAGCTGTGGGGTCTTCCGGAGACCGGTGGGTTTTCCTGGGTAGGGGCTGTGCCCCCCCCCTTTTTTTGCGGCGCCTTTGGCGCCGCTCCCCAGGCTCGTGTTGAGCGCTGGGGGGGGGTCCAGCGCCGACCCAAGAAATCCGCCCAGGCCCCCGAAAGAGCACAACTCTCGCCTACCCTCCCCGCGTCCCCTCCAGTGCTGGCGCTTTGCCTTCCAGAGCCGACGCAGCAAGGTCGCTTCCGAACCCTCTCCGGGTCGTGGCCCCTTGCTAAAACGAAGCGCCGTCCGACGCTTCCGCCGCCAGCTCCAAGGGAGCACACCTACCTAAATA
>CAUYUJ010005557.1:32500-67472 GCA_963575745.1 Prorocentrum cordatum
CGACTGTCGGAGAAATACACGCAAGCGCTCACTCGGACGCTCAAGCGGGAGGGTGGAGGTCCTTCTCCTCCTCCTCGTCCTCCTCCTCCTCCTCCTCCTCTTCCCCCTCCTCCTTCTCCCTCCTCCTCCTCCTCCTCCTCCTCCTCCTCCTCCTCCTCCTCCTCCTCCTCCTCCTCCTCCCCCTCTCCCTCCTCCTCCTCCTCCTCCTCCTCCTCCTCCTCTTCCTCCCCCTCTCCTCCTCTCCTCCTCCTCCTCCTCCTCCTCCTCCTCCTCCTCCTCCTCCTCCTCCTCCTCCTCCTCTCCTCCTCCTCCTCTCCTCCTCCTCCTCCTCTCTCCTCCTCCTCCTCCTCCTCCTCCTCCTCCTCCTCCTCCTCCTCCTCCTCCTCCTCCTCCTCCTCCTCCTCCTCCTCCTCCTCCTCCTCCTCCTCCTCCTCCTCCTCCTCCTCCTCCTCCTCCTCCTCCTCCTCCTCCTCCTCCTCCTCCTCCTCCTCCTCCTCCTCCCTCCCTCCCTCTCCTCTCCTCCTCTCCTCATCCTCCTCCTCCTCCTCCTCCTCCTCCTCCTCCTCCTCCTCCTCCTGTTCTTGGCCGTTATGCAGCTCTTTGTCCTCCTGCACCTCCGACTCCTCATCTCCGGCGACTGCTCACGCTGCACAGCAAATGATAAAGAAGACGTTACGGGGAGGCGAAGGTGGGCCGATCATGCGCTTTGTCGACCAATCTTCAAACAAAGAGGCCCAGGCAGGTCTGCGCAGAAGGGATGGGGGGAGAACAGAAGGCGATGGGGGAGGCGGGGGAAGCGAGGGAACATCGCGGAAGAGAAAAAACAAATATCATGTAATTGCACAAGCTGCGATTCCCTGGGTCTCTCCCGGTGGGCGCGTCCCGACCAGGACTCCGAGGAGAAGCCCTGCCAGTGGCGAAGAGGGCCCTCCCCCCTGCAGGGGGGAAAAACGAATACCGCTACTTCTACTTCCCGGACCTCTCCCGGGGGTGCGTTTTGACCAGAATTTCGACGAGAATCCAGCCGTGGCGAGGAGAACTCTCGCTCTCCAGGACGATCAGCGGCATCGGTACCTCTTCCTCCTCTGACCCCCCCGGAAAGGCCAGAGGACCGAGGACGCGCACAACGCTCCGGCACCGACCACGCCGGCGACGAGGAACGCCGACACCGACGAGGCCGACGACGGCGACGACGCCGACGTCGACGCCACCCACGCCGACGCCGACGCCGACGCCGACGCCGACCCGACGCCGCCGCCGCCGCCGCCGCCGACCACGACCACGACCACGACCACGACCACGACGACCACGACGACGACGACGACGACGACGACGACGACGACGACGACGACGACGACGACGACGACGACGACGACGCCGCCGACGACGACGCCGACGCCGACGCCGACGCCGACGCCGACGACGCCGACGCCGACGCCGACGCCGACGCCGACGACGACGCCGCCGGAGACGAGGCCGACGGCGCGGCCGCGAGGCCGCGCTCTCCGCGCTGCGGCCGAGCGGCGGAGCGTCCGCCGAGCACCCCGCGCGCGCGCCCGCGCGCGCCCGCCGCCGGGCGCGCGCGCCGCCGCCGGCCGAGGTCGCCCGCGCGCGCGCGCCGCCCCGGCCTGGGGCGGGCGCGGCGCGGGCCGCTTGGGCCTTCGGTGATGCTCCCCATCGGGCCACGAAGCGCTGTCCTGAGTTGGGGAGCCGCATGCAAGTGCAGCCACTGGAGCGTCCTACGTGGCAACGAAGCGCTGTCCTGGCGCCCCGGCCTGGGGCGGGCGCGGCGCGGGCGGGGTTTGCTGCTCAGATTCGGGAGCGGCCAAGAAGGGGGTGTCCAAGAAGGGGGGGTGCAAATCATGACCAGCGGCATGTGCGCGGCCCAGCGGGGGGGCCAGGGACGTCATGAACTGAGAAGAGGCGCCATAAAATCTGGGGAGATATCATGGCCCGCGCCATGATATCCACCCCCCCCTAAATCATCACCCCCCTCTTTTCCGCCCCCGACAGATCCGCTGCGGCCCCAGCTTGCCGGGGAGGGGCCGGCAAAACAGGGGGGCCACGTGCGGACCCTACACCCCTACCCCGCACGAGTTCGGAGGGGGAGGGTGGGGTTCACCTCGTTCCGGAGCTCCCGAGCGAAGTGGACCCCACCCTCCCCTCAGGAATCGTGGGGGGTAGGGGCAGGGTTCGCATGTGGCCCCCTACAACGAGGCCGAGGCGCGGTGGATGCGGACACGCGGCCTCCCGGGGCCCCGGCGGGGGCAGGTGCTGCTCGGGCAGGACTCGGGTCTCCGTCGGTCGGGAGGAGCGGGCAGAAACGGGAAGCGGGCAGGCCTGGCGTCAGAAGCAGACATTGGGCTTCCGCCCGCCCCCGGGGGACGAGGGAAGAGGGCAGACCACTCCACTCTTGAAGAAGGCGCCTAAGGTGGATTGGGCCTTACAGTTACACAAATACCTACTTCCAACGACCCACGGGTAAGTCGTATCCACTGCGTCTTACACTTTCTGGGAAGGTGCGCCAAAAGGCCGAAGCGCGGTAGATATGGACAAACGTCTAGCCTCCAGGGGCCAACTTTTTATCCATATCCATGCGCACTTAATTTTTGGGGAACGGCGTCGGAGCCAAACATCCAAGACGCAATGGATTGGAGGTTGGGGCACGAGTTCGAAGTGAAACGGACCCCCCCAGCCCAGATATCGGTTACGGTTTCGTGTTCGTGTCCTGCGTGCGGGCGAAGCGAAGCTGCGTGGGCCTGCGATAGATATGAACCCGCCGTGGCTAGGGCGAAAGTGAGCTACATGACTCTACGCCCCCCGGTTGGCCGGCGATGGCTCTGGGGTGTTCCGCCGGTGCCCCGCGGTGCTCCAGTCCCGTGGTGTCCCGCGAAGTCGACTGTGAGATCGATGGTAGAATCGATAGTGAGATCGATAGACAGGGTGATAGTGCGTTCGATAGTGAGGTCGACTGTGGGATCGATTGATCGTGAGATCGATAGGTAAATAGAGAGTGAGATCGACAGACAGATGGCCAAAGAGGTGCTCCGTGTCCAACTGGTCTCCGCCGAATCCGATCCGATCCCAATCGCTCACCCAAAGCTGAACTTCCCCCGCACCCCCCACAACCTCCTAATCACCCGAAAGGTGGTCGTGTGGGCTGGAGGTGACGGGGTGAGATCGCAATCGCAATGAACCGGAGAGCCCCCCACCCGGAGATCGGTTTCGGTTTCGTGCTCGTGCCGTGCTGGCGAGGCCAAGCGGCGTGGGCGGGCGAGAGGGATGAACCCTCCTCTGGCTAAGGCGCCGCTGGGCCAAAAGACCGCCGCGACAGGCATGAACCCTCCTCTGGCTGCGGCGCCCCCAAGGCCTGTGCGGCCACCGCAGGACAACCCGAGGGGGCGCCCCCCGGGTTGTGCGGCGGTGGCCCGGGGGTGTCCCGCGGGTGTCCCGCCGGTGTCCCATCGGTGTCCCGTCGGTGTCTTGTCGGTGTCTCGTCGGTGGTAGCGAGATCGATAGTGAGATCGAGGGTGAGATCGATAGTGAGATCGATAGTGAGACCGACTGTGAGATAGATAGTGAGATCGGTAGTGAGATCGATAGCAAGATCGATAGAGAGATCGACAGTGAAATCGATAGTGAGATCGACAGTGAGATCGATAGTGTGATCGATGGTGAGAGCGATCGAGTGATATCGATCGTGAGAGGGATAGTGAGATCGACTGTGAGATCGATTGTGAGATTGATAGCGAGATCGATGGAAGGATCGATAGTGAGATCGATTGTGAGATAGATTTGGGTGAGAAGTGGGTTCCTCCACCCCCCGAACCTCATTATCGCCTGAAGCGTGGTCGTATAGATATGGACGTAGAGATTGCCCGCATTGACGGGGGGCAGAAACGGAGGCCACTCAGGCGGGGCCCGAGAAATGAGCACGAACTGCTGGGCACTGCCAGGGGGGTCCCTGGCCACGGTGCCCCCCAGGATGCCCCAGGCAAAAAGTGTCCAGAGGTGCCCCCGGCCGCTGGGCGGGTGTTGACGGTGGGCAGTGGCGGAGGCCGCCCGAATGAGCGACGAAGGAGACATGGGGGCTTACAGGAGAGGAGATGGCGACGTTACGCCGCGGCTTACGCGGGCCGCCCCCGCTGAGGCTGATGTTGACGGGGGGGGGGGCAGTACCCATCTGTCGGAAGACAGAAGCATGTCGTAGGAAGGCGCTGAAGCAGATTGCGTTTGCGAGATGGACCTGTTCGCCGAATCTGCGAAACATGCGTAGACTGCTCAGCAGCTCTGCGGAGCATTCTGCGCATTCGCCGTATGGTCGACGAGAAAATCAACTCTGGGGTTAATCAGTTCTGCAGTCCTCCTCTTCCTCCTCCTCCTCCTCCTCCTCCTCCTCCTCCTCCTCCTCCTCCTCCTCCTCCTCCTCCTATCTCCCACTCGCAGGATGGAGCCCAGGCGTGCCGTCGGCGACCCGGGCCCCTCCGTTCCTTCTCCCCTCCCCTCCCCCCGCTGCTGCCCGTCTGCAGGACCCGCCCGGTGGTTCCAAGGATGGGGCCCGAGAGGATGGGGGCCCAAGGGTCCTGCCATCGCTCGGACGTCCAGTCCCTGTGTTTTTTCGGTTTCGTGCGTGGTTTTTTCGCCAAATGATTAAGGATGCCCCCCTGTCGGGGGCGCGCGGGCGTGGATTTTGGCGGTCCGTGGCCCATCCCCCATCCTGGAGCCAGGCGCGGCGAAGAAGCCTCCCTGGCCAAGCCCTGGCCATCGCTCGGACGTCCATTCCCTGTGCTTTTGTTTCGGTTTCGTGCGTGGTTTTTTCGCCAAATGATCAAGGATGCTCCTCGATGGTCCTCGGCGAAGGAAAAATGCACACGTCCGAGCGATGCCAGGGGGTAGGGAGGGATCCATGGGCCCAAGGGTGCACTTAGATTGGTTGAAGCACCTGCTCGCCCCCCTGCCCGTCCGCAGGACCTCTTCGGTGGTTCAAAGATGAGGCCCTGAGAGATGGGATCGCAAGGATAGGAAGGGATCCAAGGGTGGATTCACACTGGTTGAAGCGCCTCGTCCTTGGGACCCATCCTTCGGTGGTTCAAAGAGGGACCTTCAGGGGCCCTGAAGGGCCCCTTTTCTGCAGCCCTCGCTACCCCCTCCATCTCTGGCCCCCCCATCATGAAGGGGGCCCAGGGACACACAAGTAAATACACACAAGTCCAAGGGTGTCCCAGATTCTCTCATAGTTTCTGGACGTTCGTCTTCCCCCCCCATTTCCAATCCTTTCCCATAGTTTCGACGAAGATTTGTTTCTGCGTGTTCTTCACCTCCTGACATTACTTTGCGCCCAGCGCCCGCGCCTGGGCGGGCCTCCGGAGCGGACCCTCCCTGGCCAGACCCGAGCGCGCGGCGCCCGCCGCGGCGGCTCTCTGCCCGCGCTTGGTCGGGCCCCTGCCCCTCTTGCCCCCCCAGACGAAGACCTCTGGCAAGCCTCGGCGGCGAGCGAGAGAGAGAGAGAGGGAGGGAGGGAGGGAGGGAGGGAGGGAGGGAGGTGGAGCAGGAGGAGGAGGAGGAGGAGGAGGAGGAGGAGAAGGAGAAGAAGGAGCAGGAGGAGTAGAAGGACGAGAAGCGGCAGCGTTCGACGAACACCATTGCCATCAGCGCCTCAGCGTCTCAGGAGGAGGAGGGGGAGGAGGAAGAGGTGGAGGAGGTGGAGGAGGTGGAGGAGGTGAAGGAGGTGGAGGAGGTGTAGGCGGAGAGAGGAGGTGGAGGAGGAGGTGGAGGAAGGTGGATGATGGAGGGGAGCTGTATCTGGAGAGTGGAGGAAGGAGTAGGAGGAGGTGGAGGTGAGGTGGAGGATGAGGAGGTGGGAGGGGTGAAGGCGGTGTAGGAGGAGGAGGAGGAGTAGGAGGAGGAGTGGAGGAGGTGGAGGAGGTTGATGAGAGTGGAGGCGGAGATGAGGAGGAGGAGGTGGAGGAGGAAGGAGGAGGAGGAGGAGGAGGGGGCACCCGCGCCCGCGCTCGGAGCTTCTCACGCCGGCCTCGCTCGCGCCCCGCTCGGCGAGCGCGCCGCACCCGCCGCGGCCCGGCGCCCGCCGCCCGGGGCGGGGCGCTCGGCCTGCACGGTGGCCCCCGTGGCGGGCGCGCCGCGTGCGATGCCGCCCTCCGAGGCCGCCCGGCGCGGCGGCGCGCACGCCGAGGCCGCACGGCGAGTCGGCGGCGAGCGAGGGGGGGAGGTGAGGAGACGAGGGCCTTCTCAAAGGCGGCGGGGCTTCCCAGAAGCCCTCGCGCCCTCCGAGGGGTGTTCCCCGTGCCTTCGGGGAGGGCTCAGGGAGCCTCTCATAGGCCAGGGGGGCTTCCGAGCCTTCTGAGAAGGCCCGCCCCTTCTCACTTTCCCCCTGGGCTGGTCGTCGATAGATAGGGTCCGAGTCGATGGGGTCGGAGGATCGCGCCAGCGACGTCGGCGATGCATCGGCGACACCGGCGTGGAGAACAGCGGGCTTCACATTGAGTCGCACCGCCCATGCATCGGCAATGCGGAGCGACCCTTCGACCACATCTGCTCGGACCCGATTTGGAAGGCGCACGAGCAGGAGGGCTGGCGGTTCCGAGATGGGGTCCCAAGGGGTGGGGTGGGGCCCGAAGGACCGGGGCAATGACCCCGAGCGAAGCCCCCACTGCCTGAGGCCACTCGTTCCTACACCCCCGCGGGGAAAAAGGAATGCAATGTGTGCAGGTCTGGAGCGTCGCTTACTGGGGGGGGGAGAGAAAGGAGGTGCATTTTTCGGGCCCGACAAGCCCCCCTGTGGGCCCTAAAAGGCCCCGTTTCTGCAGCCCTCGCTGCCCCATGCATCGCCGCCCATTACGCGACGCCCAAAGGTCGTGCCGAAGAATCGTCCGGGGGACTTCTCTGGGGGGCAGCTTTTATGTTCGGGTCCGTCCCGAGACGGTGGCTGGGGGCCCGAAGAACGGCCCCCCCCCAGAAAAACAAAAAAAAAAAAAAAAAAAAAAAAAAAAAAAAAAAAAATAAAAATAAAAAGAGAAAAAAAAAGGAACCAGAAGTCAGGCCCAGCCACAGAGCCGAAGGCGGCGAAACCACGCAGCCTCGACGGTCCAGCGCTGCACTGCTTTTGCAAAAAAAAGAAAAAAAAAAAAAAAAAACAAAAAAAAAAAAAAAAAAAAAAAAAAAAGAAAAAAAAAAAAAAAAAAAGCAAAAAAAAAAAAAAACAAATTTTTGCAATAAAAAAAAAACAAAAAAAAAAAAAAAAAAAAAAAAAACAAATAAAAAAAAAAAAAAAAAAAAAAACAAAAAGAAAAAAAAAACAGCCTGGAAAAAAGAAGAGGAGGCCCCACCCGAGCCTCAGGCGCCCAAGCTCTGAACGCCGGGAGGGCGGGGGGCGGCGAGGGGCGAGGTGGAGGGGGGGGGGTAGGCAGCTTTTCCAGGGCAGTGCCCTCAGGGCCCCACCTCTGAACCGCCGGGTGGGCGGGGGGCGGCGAGGGGCGAGGTGGAGGGGGGGGGCGCCCCTTCAAGCTGCATTGCTTTTCCAGGGCAGTGTAGGGCCCCACCCCTCAGGGACCCACCTCCGAACAGCCAGGAGGGCGGGGGTGGCGAGGGGCGAAGTGGTGGGGGGGGGCCTCCAAGGGGGCACGGGGGCTTCTCGGAGGGCTGGTGCAGTGGGAGGGCAAGAGGGCCACCCTCATGGAAAGTACCAGGGCTTCTCCGAGGGCTCCTGCGGTACAGTCATCGAGCTACCATGCGGAGCGCGTAGTAAGGGACGAAGGGGCGTTTTTCTGGCAACGGCGGGCCCAGGCCACCAAAAAGGTTCCACGATATAGATCTCAGGCATGGCCCGAAAACCCGAGCCCCTCTGGAATTCAAAGCGGTGCTTACTGCAGCGTCTTCGCTATAGGAGGGCGGGCAAGCGACCCGCCTGATGCGCAGGACTTCTCTGAGGGCTCTTGTAACAAGGGCGGCAGGAGAGCCACCCTCATGGAAAGCACTACCCGTTGGCAGGCGAGGGCCTCCTAGGTAAACGCACCCGTAGGAACAACCGAACCGGGCTTTCCGGTCTTACCACCACCCCAAGCTGTTCAGCACACGCGCCCGTTCTGGGGGTCGGGGCGCTATTGTTGCTCCGCTGAGGAATGGCACGATTAGAGGCCTCCTAGACGGGGTCGGAGTAGATGGGGTCGGATGATCGGGCCGCATCGCCGATACATCGGCGATGCATCGGCGATGCATCGGTGATGCACGGGGCGATGCATCGTCGACGTCGGCGATGCATCGGCGACGTCGACGTGAAGCAAAGCGGGCGCCACATCGAGCCGCATCGGCGATGCATCGGCGATGCGGCACGATCCTCCGACCCCATCTACTCCAACCCCATCTAGTAGGCCTAGAACGATGCCCCTTCGCCAAAGGACCGCTTCGCCCGAACCCGCTTTGCCCCGAACGGCTTCGCTCCGAATCGCGTCGCCGGGCGGCCCCAAAAAGCTCGTCGGGCGGGGTGGGATATCAAAGTGGGCGAGCGGGCTTTCGACTAACACACGCACAGACGAGCGAGCGGACGGGTCGGACGGGAGGGCCCTAATGGGCGGGTGACGACAACGACGACGACGACGAAAATGGCGGCGGCGGCGACGGCGACCACCACAAACACGGCAGCGAGGAATAACGATGCAGATGGACGATGGTACGTGACGACGACGACGACGACGACGACGACGACGACGACGACGACGACGACGACGACGAGCACGGGCTTCGACCAGCGGCGACGACCACGACGACGACCATCGACGACCACGACGACCACCGACGAGAGACGGCGCCGGGCGAGGCGGTCGGGAGCGAAGGGGGGCCCGCCGGGGAAGGCGGCCCGCGGGCGCAGCCGGGCCTCGCCCTCGTGGGGGGGCGCCAGGGCGGGGCTGGCACGCCGCCGCCCTGGCGCGAGGAACGCCCACCAGGCGCAGATGTCGACGCGGATGTGCGGACTGGCCATCGCTCGGACGTCCCTTCCCTGTGTTTTTTTTTCGGTTTCGTGCGTGGCTTTTTCGCGAAATGATCAAGGATGTGCCTCGATGCTCCTCGCCGAAGGAAAAATGCACACGTCCGAGCGATGCCAAGCTGAGGACCCTCGCGCCCCCAATCCCACCGGCCCTCTGGTCGCAGGCCCCAGGAGGCCCTCCGAGGCGCCCAACACGCTCCGATAGGTAGGCCTCCACTGGGGGACCCTTCCTCTGTGTGCTGCCCATTTTCACTGCCACTGGCGCGAAAAACGCCCGCCAGGCGTACACGTCGGTCGGAAGAAGTAGGTAAAAACATGAAGTAGGAAGGCGAAGGCGGATTAAGCTGATTGGGTCCAGGCCCCCCCAGGGAATAACAAAGCACAGCGACAGCGTGTCGATTCTTGAAGTAGGATGGCGCTTGAAATAGATTGGGATCTGCGAATCCAAGAATACCTACTTTCAACGACCGGCGCGTACTGAGGACCCCCGCGCCTCCAATTTCAACGTTGAAAGCGTGGCTGCCTTGGCGGTGAAGATCTGGGCGTTTTTTATGCCGATGCTTGCACCCCGACAGTGGCCGCGAACGCAACGTTGAAATGGGGAGTCCGGGGACGGGCACTTCGCAGTGCCGTTTCTAGATGGGCGTTTTTCACGCCAGCAACGGTGGGGGGGGGACACATCGACCTGGAATCGGCGATACATCGCCGATAGACCAGCGATAGGCCCCCGACAGTGAGTCCCCACGTTCCTGGGCAGGCTGGGGCCATCGGGCCACACCGCCCCCCGTCCCCCCTTGGGGCCAACAAAGGCACCGACACCGCTGCGGCAGGTTCGTGTTGCGCCGACTTCGGCGCTGGTTTCTGCCACCGTATCCGCCGTTTCCGAAACTTCGTATCGTTCGACATCGACTGGTTCTGGGTCGCCGGCGGCGTTCGACGTTAAACGCCTGTGGCGGGGTCGCCGCTGGTCGACACGACGCGAACCTGACGTACTCTGCGGGCCTCTTCCTGGGTGCGTTCTGACCAGAGCGTCGAGGCGAATTCGGCCGTAGCGACCAGGGGGTCCCAGGAGGCCCAGACACGGCGGAAGCGAGGCCAGGGCAGCAGCCTCGGAACCGCTTCCTCCTCTGACCCCCGCCGCACCCCTCCCCCCCGCGTGCGCGAGGTCGACCGATGCCGATGCCGTCGGAGGTTCGCAGGCCTCGAGAAGGCGCGCTCACCATGGGAGCTCCTGGGTGGTCTCCACGAAAGCCACCTTCGGGCGCGGCCAAGAGGGGGGTGTCCAAGAGGGGGGGGTGCAAATCATGACCAGCGGCACGTGCGCGGCCCAGCGGGGGGGCCAGCGGCGTCATGAGACAAGACGAGGCGCCATGAGGTTTGGGGAAATACCATGGCCCACGCCATGATACCCCCCCCCTAGTCATCACCCCCCGACACCTGCTCCTCCTGCTCCTCCTGCTCCTCCTGCTCTTCCTCCTCCTCCTCCTCCTCCTCCTCCTCCTCCTCCTCCTCCTCCTTGGCCGACGCTGTGACTCCCCTCCTCCTCCTCCTCCTCCTCCTCCTCCTCCTCCTCCTCCTCCTCCTCCTTTTCCGCCCCCGACACCTGCGGGGAGAACCGCCGGGCGTGCGGCGGCACTCGCCGCGCCCCTCCCGGGCGCCCTGGATCTGTAGAGGCCTCCTGGACGGGGTCGGAGGATCGCGCCGCATCGCCGACACATCGGCGATGCATCGGCGATGCACCGGCGATGCACCGGCGATGCATCGTCGACGTGGGCGATGCATCGGCGACGTCGGCGTGAAGCAAGTCGCGCTCCACGTCGAGCCGCATCCGCGATGCATCGGCGATGCATGGCGCGATCCTCCGACCCCACCTACTCGGACCCCGTCTAGGAGTCCGAGTCCTCCTCGCCCTGGCCCCGTCCTCCTCCTCCTCCTCCTCCTCCTCCTCCTCCTCCTCCTCCTCCTCCTCCTCCTCCTCCTCCTCCTCCTCCTCTTCCTCACCCTCTCCTCCCTCCTTCTCCTTCTCCTCCTCCTCTCCTCCTCCTCCTCCTCCTCCTCCTCCTCCTCCTCCTCCCCCTCCCCCTCCTCCTCTCCCTCCTCCTCCTACCCCGACCCCATCCAGGAGGCCTAGAAGACTGGTGCAGGGCGGGCTCGCGCCGCGGCGGCCGGGGGCCGGTGGCTTCGGACGCCGCGCGGGATGGTCCGAGCTGGAGCGCGAGGCGCCCCTCGCCATCGCTCGGACGTCCCTTCCCCGTGTTTCTGTGCGGTTTCGCGCGTGGCTTTTGCCGCCAAGTGATCAAGGATGCTCTCGATGGTCCTCGCCGAAGGGAAGATGCACACGTCCGAGCGATGCCGAGGCCAAGGAGTGGCGCGGGTGGGCGGCTTCCCACGCCGCGGGCATCCGTTGGAGCTGGAGCGCGAGGCGCCAAGATGTGGTGCAGGGCAACTTCGCACCGCGGCGTCCCTGGTCGGCGGCTTCGGACACCGCGTGGGTCGTTGGACCCTCCGCGAGTGCGGCCTCCCCGGCAGCGCAGGTCGTCCGATGCCGCCCGTGCACCGCAGGCTCGCGCCGGGAAGGCCCGTCAGCGTTGGCTGCGGACCCCGCGCGGCTCGCTCGGTTCCGCCTGGAGCGAGCGCGGCTTCCCAGGCAGCGCAGATCCTTCGAGAACCGCGGAGGGCCGTTCATGATGCCCCCCCCCCCTAAGCTCTCGGCGGGGAACAGAAACTCGTCCCTCCCCCTCCTCCTTCCCCTCCCTCCTCCTTCCCCTCCCTGCTCCTCCTCCCTCCTCCCTCCTCCTTGGAATAGAAACTCGTCCCTCCTCCTCCTCCTCCTTCCCCTCCCTCCTCCTTCCCCTCCCTGCTCCTCCTCCCTCCTCCCTCCTCCTTCCCCTCCCTCCTCCTCCTCCTTCCCCTCCCTCCTCCTTCCCCTCCCTCCTCCTTCCCCTCCCTGCTCCTCCCTCCCTCCCTTTGGGGTCAGATCGGCCAACTCGCGGGCCACTCGCGGCGTGCGGCCCCGAACGCGCGCGCGGGGGTCGCCGCCGCGTCGACACGCCAGGGAGCCCGGCGGGGAGGCAGCCCGGCCAGGCCCGGCCAGGCCCGGGCAGGCGGGGCGCATGCACACGCAGCGCGGGGCGCAGGGTGGACACGCGTGGCGAGTCTTGAGCGGCGTGCGAATCCTCCTCCTCCTCCTCCTCCGCCTCCTCCTCCTCCTCCTCCTGGATCCTCCTCCTCCTCCTCCGCCTCCTCCTCCTCCTGGACCTCCTCCTCCTCCTCCGCCTCTCCTCCTCCCTCCTCCCCTCCCCTCCTCTCCTCCTCCTCCCCTCCTCCTCCTCCTCCTCCTCCTTCCTCATCTCCTCCTCCTCCTCCTCCTATTCGTCCTCCTCCTCCTTCTATTCGTCCTCCTTCTGCTCTTTTTCCTCCTCCGCCTCATCATCCTCCTCCTCCTCCTCCTCCTCCTCCTCGAGCCTGGGCCAGCGCCTCGACCTGGTCGACGTAGTACTTCTCGGACTTCCTGCTGCCGTCGTAGTCGCACACACTCCCCGCGAAATTGTCGAGGTAGGCGACCACCACGGACGGGTCCAGCCGCTCCTTGCCCCTCACGAGCAGCCGGAGCCCTCCGCACGGCCTCGAGGGGTAACAATTTGGGGTGGGCCGGCTCGGGAAGGGAAACATGGACCTGGCCCCCGATGGCGAATCCGCACGTTCCCAGGTGGGGTGGGCGATCAATGGGCGACTGGGGATCGTCGATGCATCCTCCCCCTCCCCCCCCCTGCCCCCCCAATGTCGTTCGTTCGGGACGATCTGGGCACCCCCAGAACGCCCTCGGCGAGGCGCAGTTGGGGGGACGCATCCAGAGGCTGGAATCCCGGCGAGAGCCACCAAACTCGAGCTTGCGCGGGTCTTGCGAGATTCGGCGGCGAGCGAGGGGCACCCCCAGAACGCCCTTGGCGAGGCGCAGCCGCTGGGACGCATCCCGAGGCCAGAAGCCCGGCGAGAGCCACCTATGTACCACCGTCCTGGCCCCCATCTCCCCCGACGTTGCCCCCGAGAGGCCTATGGCTCGCGCTCAGGGGCGGCTGCACGTAATCGTGCTCAAGGCAGCGAAAGCCGAGGGCCAGCGGCGAGCAAGGGGGGGGAAGGAGCGAAGGAGGCCCTCTCAGAAGGCAGCGGGCCTTCTCAGAAGCCCCCCCCCCGCCTTCTGAGAATGTTTCTGCGTCCTCGGGCAAGGAACAAAGAACTTCTCAGAAGGCCTGAGGGCTCCCGAGCCTTCTGACACGGCCTCCTCCTTCTCACTTCCCCCCCTCGCTCGCAGCCGAGAGGGATCTCAGGGCCATCTGGCGCTGCGCCGCGTCCATGACCCCGTCCTGGCAGGGGGCTGGCGCGGGGTCCCATGCTGGGCACGGGCGGGTGCGGGGCGGGAAGGGAGGGAGGGAGGGAGGGAGGAGGGAGGAGGGCGGAGGAGGGAGGAAGGGAGGAAGGGAGAGGGAGAGGGAGGAGGGAGGAGGGGGGAGGGGGGAGGGGAGGGGAGGAGGGGAGAGAGGAGGAGGAGGAGGAGGAGGAGGAGGAGGAGGAGGAGGAGGAAGGAGAGGAGGAGGAGGAGGAGGAGGAGAGGAGGAGGAGGAGGTCCCGGAGGAAGGAGGAGGAGGACGAGGAGGAGGAAGAGGAGAAGAGGAGGAGGAGGAGGAGGAGGAGGAGGAGGAGGAGGAGGAGTAGGAGGAGGACGAGGAGGAAAAGGAGGAGGGTGAGGATGAAGCTGAGCATGAGGATGCGGATGCGGATGAGAATGGGGATCAAGTTGCTGAGGGTGATGCCAGCGGCGCCAGAACCGGCGGCGGTGGAGACGGCGACGGCGATGGCGACGGCGACGACGGCGACGACGGCGACGACCGCCGTCGCCGCCGCCGCCGCGACGACCCCGCGCAGGCCTCCGAGGGCCTCTTTTCGAGGGCCCCCGAGGGCCTCCGAGGGCGCCCGAGATGATGATGATGATGATGATGATGATGATGATGATGATGATGATGATGATGATGATGATGATGATGATGATGATGATGATGATGATGATGATGATGATGTGATGATGGTGATGATGATGTTGTTGATGTTGCTGCTGCAGGTGACGATGATGATGATGATGATGCTGATGATGCTGATGATGATGCTGATGCTGATGAGGATGATACTGTTGGTGGCGACGACGATGGTGATGATGACGACACCAATGCTAATGCGGATGCGGATGCGGATGGTGATGATGTCGCTGCTGTTGATGATGATGACGATGCTGATGATGTTGATGATAATGCTGATGATGGTGATGATGGCACTGATGATGATACTGCTGAGGAATATGAGGATGATGGTGAGGAGGAGGAGGACGATGATGATGATGATGGTGGTGATGATGATGCTGATAACGATGATGATGCTGATGATGTTGATACTGATAATGACGATGATGATGAGGATGATGATGATAATGTTGGAGGCGGCGACGATGGTGATGATGAGTGCAACAATGCTGATGCGATGCGGATGCGGATGGTGATGATGTCGCTGCTGTTGATGATGATGACGATGATGATGTTGATGATGATGCTGATGATGGTGATGATGGCACTGATGATGATACTGCTGAGGAATATGAGGATGATGATGACGACGCTGATGATGTTGATGATGGTGATGATGATGTTGACGATGATTATGGTGATGCTGCTGCTGATGATGATATGAGGGAGCGGGATCCACCGCCGCTTTACTGTGGAAAATTGCCGCCCTGTTCCTCCGGAACCCGGGGATCCCCCCCCCCCTCCGAAAATCCCCCCCCCTGCTGGACCCCCACCCCCCCTCCCCCAGCAAAACCCCCCCCCTCCCCTAACCCCTCCCCCCCCCCCTTCCCCCTCGAAAACCGGGGGGGGTCACTACCGGCTTCGAACCCCCCCCCCCCTCGAAACCGGAGGGGGGTCACTACCATTCGAACCCCTCCCCACCCCTCCCCACTCACCGCCAGCAAACGACTCCCGGTCCCTACCCCCGTCCGCACCACATTCTCCACTGTAGTTCCCAGCACCACTGTCCTCACCACCACTGTCCCCACTGGTTCCACCACCGTCCCTACTGTCCCCACCAGTGCTCCCACCACTGTCGCACTGTCCCCACTGACCCCACCACTGTTCCCACCACGGTTCCACTCTCCCCACTTTCTCCACGGCCCCAACCACTGCCCAACTATCCCCACTGTCCCCACTGTCCCACTGACTCCTCCGCTGTCCCACTGAGCTGCCCCACTGTTCCCATCACTGTCCCCACTGTCCCCACCACTGTCCCCACTGTACCTCTGTCCCGTTGTCCCACCGCCATCCTCGCCACCGCCTTCACCACTGTCCCCACCACCACTGTACCCTCCACTGTCCCACTGTTTCCACCTCATTCCCACTGTCCCCACACCACTGTCCCCACCACCACCGTCCCCACTACTGTCCACTGTCCCCACTGTTCCCACCATTGTCCTCACCAGTGTCACCACCACTACCGTCCCCACCACTGTCCCACTGTCCCCACCACTGTCCCGCTGTCCCCTCACCACTGTCCCCATCACCACCGTCACCACCACTGTCCGCACCCCCCCTCGGTTTTCAAGGGGGGGGGTTCGAACCGGTAGTGACCCCCCCCGGTTTTCGAGGGGGGGGGGGGTTCGAACCGGTAGTGACCCCCCCTCCACTTTTCATGGTGAACTGGGGGGGGGGAGGGGTTCGAACCGGTAGTGACCCCCCCCGGTTTTCCGGAGGGGGGGGGAGGGGTTCGAACCGGTAGTGATCCCCCCCCGGTTTTCCGCCAGCAGCGGTAGAACACGCTCTTTCTGATATTGGGTTGATGATGATGTCGCTGATGCTGATGGTGATGCGGATTATGATGCTGATGCTAATGCTGATGCTGATGCTGCTGATAAGTATGATGAGGAGGAGGAGGACGATGATGATGATGGTGGTGATGATGATGCTGGTAATGATTATGATGATGCTGATGATGCTGATGATGCTGATAATGCTGATAATGATAATGATGAAGATAATGATAATGATAATGATAATGATGATGATGATGATGATGATGATGATGAGGATGAGGATGAGGATGAGGATGATGGATGATGATGATGATGATGGAGGATGATGATGATGAGGATGAGGGGATGATGATGATGATGATGATGGATGATGATGGACGATGATGATGATGATGATGATGATGATGATGATGATGATGATGATGATGATGATGATGATGATGATGATGATGATGATGATGATGATGATGATGATTGTCGGTGACGGTGACGGTGGTGTCAACGTGATGATGTTGATGCTGATGCTGATGCTGCTGCTGATGATGAGGAGGGAGGAGGGAGGGAGGAAGGGAGGAAGGGAGAGGAGGAGGAGGAGGAGGAGGAGGAGGAGGAGGAGGAGGAGGAGGAGGCGGAGGCGGAGGAGGAGGAGGAGGGGGGAGGAGATAGTGGGAGAAGAGGCATGGGAGGAGCACCAGCAGCAGGAACCTCTCCCCCCCTCCCCGGACCGCCCCTCCGCCCAATCCTGCCTCCCTCCCATCACTCCCCGCCCCTCCCCCTCACTCCCCCTCCCCTCCTCCTCCCCCTCTCCTCCTCCCCCTCCCTCCCTCCTCCCCTCCTCCCCTTCCCGCCTCCCCTCACTCCCCCTCCCCCCTCCTCCTGCGCAGCCGAGGGGCTGGTCTATATACGCGCGCCCGCGCGCCCGTCGCCGCCCCCCTTCCGCCCTCCCTCCCTCCCCGAGGGGCAAGAAGTCCATGGCCGACCCCGAGGCCTGGACTTCGCTCGCTGGCTGTGGCCCTGCCCCAGGCGGTCCTCGACCTTCACCTCGCGGTCCCGACGCCGCCCCCTTCCGCCCTCCCTCCCTCCCCGAGGGGCAAGTCCATGGCCGACCCCGAGGCCTGGACTTCGCTCGCTGGTTGTGGCCCTGCCCCAGGCGGTCCTCGACCTTCGCCTCGCGGTGGCCCCAAGGCTTTGGACGCCCGAAACGGGTACGGAAAAGATTGGCACGATGCCCAACAACAAATGTTGTCCCAAACCAGCAGCGGCCGCTGTTGGGCATGCGGCCGTCTGTCTCAAGTGGGCGCAGGCCGCCGCGGCGCGGACAGCGAGTCCTGTCCGAAATGGACAGGAAACTGCTGCTGGGCAGTGTACCCATTCTTTCTCTACCCATCTCGTGCGTGCCGAAAGGCAAAATCGAGGAGGAGGGGGCGGAGGAGGAGGAGGAGGAGGAGGAGGAGGAGGAGGAGGAGGAGGAGGAGGAGGAGGAGGAGGAGGAGGAGGAGGAGGGGGCATGCCTTCTCGGAAGGCCGCGGGGCCTCTCAGACGCCCCTCGCGCCCTCCGAGGAGCTCTCCGTGCCTTCGGGGCGGGCCGAGCAGGCTATTCTCGGAAGGCCCGAGGCCGTTCCGAGCTCGGCAAGGGGCCGCGCCCTCCGCCGTCCCCGCCCCTGGGCTGGGCGCCGAAAAGTTAGTTCAACGACGACGCCGAAAGAAAACGCTGGAAGGACCGACCACAAACAAAAAATGACGCATACGGCGAGCAGCGACACGGAGCCCCACGTTCCAAACGAAGCTTTGGCACGAAGCCGGAGCCGAGCGGCACGAACAACGCCACGAACCGCTCGACACGGGAGCGAACGCACGTCACGGAACAGCAGCGACCAGCCCAGCGAGCAGGACAGACCAGCTCGCCGCCGCTCGGACGTCCATTCCCTGTGTTTTTTGTTCGACTTCGTGCGCGGCTTTCCGCCGAAGGATCAAGGATGCTCCTCGACGGCCCTCGCCGAAGGAAAGATGCACACGCCCGAGCGATGCCAAGCCAGAGGCCCAGACCAGGGCCCAGCAGCGCTGCGGCCGGTCCTCGGCAGCCCACCCCTGCCGGCCCCGAGGGCCCGAGGCCCCGCGCCGCGCGCGGGCGCCCGCCTCGTGAGTCTCGGCGAAGATGGCGGCGAGCGGGCCGGCCGCCCGCTCGCCCATCTGCTCCTCCAGCCTGGCCAGGAAGCGCCGTGCGACGCCGCACCTCGTCGGCGGGCGCGCGCGGCGCGAGGCGCGCGGGGCACGCGCGGACTCGGGCCGAGGGCCGGCCGAGGACCGAGGATGCCTCGAGGACCGAGGACCGCCCCTCGAGGACCGATCGAGGGCCGAGGACCCGGTGAGGGCCGAGGACCCCTCGAGGGCCGAGGGCCGACGGAGGGTCGATCCTCGAGCGGGGCGGCGGCGGCGCCCAGCCCCGCCGCGCGGGCGCGCGCCGCGCGCCCCGCCCGGGCGGCAGGCGGCTGCCTGCGAGAGCGGCCCTGGGCCCCACCGGCCCTCTGGGCGGAGGTGGTTCAACCAGGTGTGTCTTCTGGGCCCTCTGGGCGGCGGAGGTGGTCCCACCGGCCCTCTGGGCGGCAGGCGGCTGCCTGCGAGAGCGGCCCTCTGGGCGGCGGAGGCGGCCCCTCCTTCCCCATGACAGCCAAACCGTGTATAGTAAGGATGCGCGGTAAGGGCGCAAGGGCCTTGGAAGGCCGTTGCGAAGCTTCTGGAGCGGGGCGCGGCCAACGAGAGTGGCCAAGGATGGACCGAGGAGGCAAGGATGCAAGGATACCCTTGGGAAGGTTGCCCATCCTTTTACTATGCGGGTTGACTGTAATAAGTTGCGCCCTGTGAAGAAACACCCAGGCCTTTTCTCATCGTGCCCATTTATCCCTGGTGTCATAGTAAAAGACGTGCCCACACACATATATATTATATATATATATATATATATATATAATATATATATATATATATATATACAAGACTTTAAGGCTCGCTGCGCTTCGCCTTCTAATCTTGGTCCTTGCACCTGGAAGGGCCAGCGGAAAGGGGAGACAGGGGGGACCTCTTTTGTTGCCGCCCTGCTTGCTTCTTCAACGCTGGCTTCGAAGATGATTCCGAGAGAACTCGCAGATTCTCGGCAAGAGCTCCCTGAGGGGGCTAAGCAAACGCTCAGAGAGCCCCAAGAGGCCTCAGCAGTGCCCAAGAGGATCCGAAGAGAGGCCCAAGATGGCTCCAAAAGATCTCGGGGAATCCCGTCTCAACAACACTTCAAGTCGCCCGGACATCGTTTCTGGATGGGCAGCCTTGTGAGGATTCGGGGAACGCCAAGGAATGCTAGTTGCGTTTCCTCCTTCTCCTGTTCTTCCCTCTGGTCCCACTCTTCCTCCTCCTCCTCCTCCTCCTCCTCCTCCCCCTCCTCCTCCTCATCCTCCTCATTTTAGATCGGGCCTGTCGCGGAAGGGCCTTCGACCCCCGCGCAGAGGGGGGGCGGCGACCGCGACAGCGACGGCGACGATGGCGATTGCGCAGCGGGAAAGCGGAAAAGGAGGAGAACGAAGACGATGACGAAAACGGCCCTTCTGGAGGTGGTGTTGTTTCTTTCGGTTTTCTCGCTCGGCCCCCACAGGGCTGAGGAGGAATCCCGGGAAAGCGAGAGGGGCGAAAACGAGCGGAGAAACCGCAGCGGTGGTTTTCCGGGGACCCGGCGCCGCAAATTAATGATGCTTTTTGTGTGTGCCAAGGCGGGCAAGTACATTGCAACAACAATGATATCATATCAACCTGATCGCTGGCAAATATCTATGAGCACTGTCGTAGAAATTGACGTAGTAATTTACAATACTCTGTAGGGGAAGTACGGCCCCCGGCGTATGGCCGGCCCTTTGGATAATACAGCTTCCGATATTCGCACGCGAGGTGCGCCAGCATCTGTGCATCCTGTAAAGAAGCATAATGTTCCAATTTGTTTATCAATTTCTGCCCCTTCCGACCGAGGTCAGATGCAACAGCTTTGATAGCATCTGGAAATACACGCAAGAGGTCGCACAGGTTTTGCTGACACTATCGGGGCCGCCCTTCTCGGCGAGTCGGTCTGCCTGGGGGCGGTCTTCACCGCCGAGCATGATCAGGCCGATGTGGGCGTAGTAACCTGCACGAGTACAGGAAGGTGCATCGAAGAGGTCCGGGTACTGCGTACCGATGTCCCGGGCCACCACGTCGGCCAGAATGCCGCGCAGACGCAGCTCACCTAAACATTTAATGACATGGTCATTTTGGGTCACCCCAGAAATCCGGGGGCCCTCGAGGATGGTCGCCCACACGGCGCGGCAACGAGCCCCGTTGGCCATGCACACCCAGTGGACATATTCTGCACAATTTTCCCGATGTGTGTCTTTGCCAAAAGTCGAAAGAACTCCTCTGGCAGACCCAAGCAAGGACGAAGGCGGCGCTCCCGCAACAGGCGCGCCAGTCTCTGCGCACCGAGGTTCTATCCATTTGTTGTCGTATTTCTTCAAGAAAGAATCAATCTGCGTCCATGTTGAACTTGAAAGGCGCTTTCATTGCTTTCAGTCTGGAGGCACTGTTCAAAACGACCCGGTCTATGACGAGGTTGCCAAGAAAGAGCGGCCCGTCGGCTGGGATGCATTGCGTATGCAGGTGCAAGTGAGTGGTGTCAAATTTGTAATGAAAGTTGTTGCGTGCGCGAGCCTGGGGCCCTCGCAGGGCCTTCTGTTGTTCCGAGGGAAACTGTAGGAAGAACTCGTCCGCGGCGCCATCAATGCCCTCGCCAATCCGGTCTAGCCACTCGGCAAGGAAGAAGAGTGTCATGCGACAGTAATCCGCCACGCGGCCCGGATCGAACTCTGTCGCTGTATGCCGCAGCGCCACGGTCAGTGACGGAGCTTTGCGTTTTTTGGTGGGCCTCTGCGACTTCTCTCGCGATGCTGACCACTCTTGGGGTGAAACCAAAGTGCCGTCAGTAGTCAGCACCATGCCGGTCTTGATGCCCTCGATGGTAGATGCGCAGAGTTGCACGCCTGTTCCACGTGTGGGTCTCCATTTCTCGCAAAGCTCAATGGCAGGCTTTCTGGCCTTCTTATGACTTAAACAGAAGACCGTCAGACAGCTCCATCGCGCTAAGAGGTGAGTTTCCTCGTTGACATGGAGTACCCATGCTTCGCGCCGAGTGGACGTGAGGCGGGACTCGGGCACTGGAGTTTCGCAACCGCATGCGCAGTAAGAGGCAAAGCGGCGTTTCGACATACTGTATGTCTTCGTGTCCTGTTGTGTTCCAAGAGTTCCTTGAGCCAGAAGCTGGCTACGGAAGAACAGTGTTCAGATGATGGGACGGCTTACACCCTTGCTTCTGCGATGTGGAAACATTCCTGTGCTGTGTGGGAATTTGCATGGGTGCGGTGAAAATCTGTGGGAATCTCGTTAAAAATGCGCTGCCGATGACGATGCCTTGAACAGCTGGTGCGGTTTGCGTTGGAGTTCCTTTCACTTTCGTTTGCTGTGGCAATGGCTGTGCCACCCAACGGAACACCCAACGGAACACTTTACGAAGACACCCCTCGAGTAACGTATTGTGAACAATCCCACGGAAAACACCCCAGGAAACACATGCGCAGCATTCCCGCGAAACGAAAACATTCCACGAAACACCACGCGAAAAGCACCACGCGAAAAACACCCCACGAAACATTCAACAGAACACAGAACACGAAACACACCTTACGAAGCACGACACGAAGAACACCCCACGAAACACCCAACGAAACACCCCACGAAGAACACTCCACGGCACACCACGCGAAAGCACACCACGAAACACCACGCGAAAAACAGCGCACGAAAACCACCCCACGAAACACCTAACGAAGCACACAACACGAAGCACACCCCACGAAACACAATACGAAAAACACCCCACGAGTCACCGACCGAAACACCCCACGAAAAAGCGCCCCACGAAACACCCCACGAAAGCACCCCACGAACACCACGCGAGGAAATCACAACACACCACGAAACAACGAACGAAACACACAACACGAAACCCGCCTCACGAAACACGACACGAGAAACACCCCACGAAACACCCTACGGAAAACACCCCACGAAACACCACGGGAAAATGCCCCACGGAACATCACACTAAAACCATCACACGAAGAACACCACACGAAAAACATCACACGAAAACCACTCCACGAGACACCGAACAAAACACACAACGCGAGACACACCCCACGAAACACGACACGAAGAACTCTCCACTAAACATTCTACGAAATACAGCCCACGAAGGACCACACGAAAACACATCACGAAACACCGCGCGAAGAACATCACACGGAAAAAACAACGGAACACCGAACAAAACACACAACACGAAGCACACCCCACGAAACACGACACGCAGAACACCCCACGAAACACCCCACGAAGAGCATCCCACGAAAAGCTGACGACGACGGCGGCGAGGACGAGGAAGCCCACGAAATCTAACGATTATGTCTTTGCGCGCGACTCCGAGAAGCGTGCGGTGGTCCTCCCCTTCAGGAGTAGCCAATCTCTTGGTTTCGTCCTTCGCGTCGTCGTCGTCGTCGTCGTCGTCGTCCCCCTCCTCATTCTATTTGTCTTCTTTCTTTGCGTCTTCCTCCTCCTCTTCCCCCTCCTCGTCCTTGTCCTCTTCATCCTCCTGCCGGCAACGAAGCCTTGAACAGCTGGTGTGGTTTGCGTTGGCGTTTCTTATGCTCTCGTTGTGCTGTGGCAATGGTTGCGCCACCCCGTGGAACACCCCACGGAACCCTTTACGAAGACACCCCTGAGGAACATATTGCGGACCATCTCACGGGAAACTCCCCACGAAACACATACGCAGCATCTCGCGAAATGAAAACACCCCACGGAACATCGCGCGAAAAACATCACACGAAAAACACCCCACGAAACACTTGACAAAACACACAACACGAAAGACACCCCACGAAACACCCAACGAAACACCTCACGGAAAACATCCCACGACACACCACTCGAAAACACCCCACGAAACACCACGCGGAAAACATCATACGAAAAACACCCCACGAAACACCGGACGAAACACACAACACGAAACACACTCCACGAAACACGATGCGAAAAACACCCCACGAAACACCCTGCGGAAGACCCCGCGGAAAAGCACCCCACAAAACACCCCACGAAAACTGCCGACGGAAAAGAACACACGAGGAACACCCCACGAAGTACCGAACAACACGCACAACACGAAGCACACCCCACGAAACCCGAGACGAGGAACACCCCACGAAACGCCCCACGAAACACCTCACGGTGAACACCCCACGTAACACCATATGAGCACCTCCCACGAAACACCGTGTGAAGAACATCACACGGAAAACATCCCACGAAACACGGAACGAAACACACAACACGAAACACATCCCACGAAACAGGACACGAAGAACACCCAACGAAATACCCCACGAAACACCCCACGAAGAACACCCCACGGAAAATCGCGCGAAAAAATCTTGGGAGCACCGAAACACCCGACGAAGTACACCCCACGAAATACCTCACGAAACACTCCACGAAACACATCTCACGAAACAGGACACGAAGAACACCCCACGAAATACCCCACGAAACACCCCACGAAGTACCCCACGAAACACTCCACGAAGAACACCCCACGGAACACCCCACGAAGAACACCCCACGGAACACAGCACATTGGGGGGCGCCGGGTGGTTCGAAAGCTGGCCGTCTCTCACGTCGGGTCCTAAGGGTTCCCACAGTTTGCGTGGGCCACTGGACCACGGGTCGCGCAGATCGGGGCCGATGGGGTTTCCCACGTCTTGCGCGGGCACCTGGAAACGAAATCAAGGACGGTGGCGTTGTGTGGTTCGTAGGTGAGGAGACTCGCCAAAAACAGTGCTTGCATGGGGATGGAGAGAGAAGGAGACATACCAACGAAAGTGTTTTTTCGCATGTCCGAATGTATAAAGCAAGGGGGCAATAGTTGAGCCCCGGGCCGTCATGGGCTCGCACCTTCGGGCTTCGACGAAGTCCGACGTGCGTCGAGAGACATGGCTGGGCCGTTTACCTGGAGCTGGGGCGGCGCCTCACCGCCGCCGTCGTCTTCGCGATGGTCTTCGTCACGGGGCACTTGCTGGCGGGCTTCTTGGACGGGGCGACGCCGGCGGAGGGCTGCGACGTGGAAGAAGAGGAAGTCGATGGCGTGACGGGCTGGGTGAAAGCCACGACGCTGCCGAGCTCGGAAGCCCACGTCTTCAGGGCGTTGTGAACCTTGACGGGCACATTCGGCGCAATTGAGATCGCGAAGTTCAGCAACTCAGTGATGGTGCACGGCTCCGAGGTGTGCTTGGTGCCCGTGCGGGTCATTGACACGCGGTTAGAAAGTATCTTCGCCTGCGCACTCCACGCGGTCTGGTTTGGAGTGGCGGGGACGGCCATGTCTGCGGACACGAAGGCGTCGATGAGGATGTGCTTCGTGATGTCGCCGATGAAGTTGCATGCTTTGGCCGCGGCCGCGTCAGAGTTTCCGTATGCGGCGCCCACCCACGCCCAACTGCGGCCCTGCGTGGGGTTCGCGGCGGCGGTGGGCGGCATGAAGTTGGCATGCGTCCTGACCACGCCTGCCGGGGTGCTGGGAAGGCCCACCTGCTCCATCGCGCGAGCCGACAAAGTGCTGAGGCCATGGCGGTTGGCCGGTTGCGTGGCCTTGAGGCTGGCGCCATCTGCAAAGGTCACGCGTGCGCCAGCGTTCTTCTTGCCCGGGATGTCGATCATCTCCAAGTGCACCGAGATGGTATACAATGATGCCTGCTTCCGCTGACCCTGCACTGGCGTGCTCTCCGGCGCCTTGGCGGTGTTCAGGAGCGCATTCTTAATGCTCGCCTTGGGAGGCATCGGAGGCGGCGGTCGCAGTGTGCTGGGTCTAAGCACGGTGCTGCCGAAGCGCGCCCGCAGCTGCGGATCTCTCGAGCCTTCGACGGCGGCGGCACGCAGTGTGTACAATGACATGCCCGTGCGGTCTCGAAGGCCGAGACGGCAACAGATCGGGGATAGGGGTTCCCACAGCTTGCGCGGGGCCCCGCGGAGCTAGAGCGGGCTACCTGAATCTGGGCCAGATGGGGGTCTCACAGGGTACGCCGGACGCCCGAGACGACAGCGGGAACGGGCGGGCTCGGGAGAGTCCTGGGAGCAGGCGGGAGACACTCGGCTCGTTTTGGCCAAGTGGGGGTCAGGGTGGGAGGCAGAGGGGGCGAGGGGGAGAGCAAGGGCGAGTGGATGCAGAGACTGATGTATGTCTTTTTCAAGGCTCTGGCGGGCCGCGCTGTCAAGGGCGCCGGTGGCGCGGCGTGGCGGCGGCGGGTCGTTTGCGGACCGCGGCGCGAGGAGCGGCAGCACTCTCTAGCAATAGTTCTGTCCAAACTATGTTCTTCGTGAGGGCGTGCCCAGCAGCCGTGCGTCGCTCTGAGGCGGCGAGGATCCTAAGGTCGGAACGGCGTTGGGCACGGCTGAGCGCCACGTACAGGTGCCCGTGCGTGAAAGGGCTGCGCCGCAGATCGATCACGCACTTGTTGAGGGTGCTGCCCTGAGCGCCGTTCAGGGTGGAGGCGTACGCTGGGCGCAGGGGAAATTGTCGGCGCACGATGGTTGTTGCACCCTTGGCCAAGTGCCAGCGGAAGCAGATCCGGGGTAAAGGGAAGCGTCTGCCGTCCAGCGTGTCGACATCCACGTGATTGTCGTGGACGGCGACGAGGACCACCCGAGTGTGGTTCATCAGACGATCCTGTGGACTGAAGTTCCGCATTATTTCATACAAAGCGCCGACGACCAGTCGAAGACGGTGGGGGGGAACCCCGTGTTCGGTCTGGACGTTGAGAAATTCGGGCGTGACGTGAGGTTCTATGAAGTGGTCGTCCCGGTCTATCTCTATAGAGTCGGCGCTGAATCGGTGGTATTCGGCGCGACGGTAAGTGTGCGCGAGGATGTCCAGGACCATGTCGTTGAAAGCGTCAACGGTGTCGTTCGTGACGGCGAGGATCTTGGACTTGGCGCAAGCATGGGTGTCGTTGGGGTGGGGAAAGCAGAAGTCAATGGCTTCGCGGGGATCGAGTATGGTCGGGCAGAGGTGCAATTCCAAGTAACCCGGAGTGCCATCGACGGAGTGATTGGCTTCGGCAGTTCCGTTGCCGATCGTCTCGATCCAGCGAGCGTATGTGGGATCAGCATGTTGCCTGTGTTTGGTGGTGAGCCGGTGGCATTCGAAACGGTCCCACGTTGCCGACGAACGCACGCTCATTGCAACAATGTCGCGTCTGGACGCATGCTTGAGGACAGGGGGGATCTGGCGGAAGTCCCCGTAGCATATGATGACCTTGGGAGAGTATGCGTCGGGGGCTGCATGTCGCAGGGTGTCCAGGAACTGCACGACGGCATCCCATGCTGTCCTCTTCGTTCCGGGCCATTCGTCCCATTGTATGACGGAAGCGCGAGCTAGCCGCGCGGCATCAGCAGTCTGCAAGCCCAGAGTGCAAGTCAACGGATCCTCGTCGCCCAAAGGGATCTTGAATGTGGAGTGGGCCGTGGCGCCGTGAGGTAAGAGGAGGGCGGCCTGTCCTGTCGTGGCCACGTTCACACAGGATTTGCCGATAGCCTCGGTGTAGTGGTGCACGTATTGGGCCAACGTGGATTTGCCAGTGCCAGCGGCGCCGTGGACGAAGACGAACTTGGATGCATTGGCGTCGATATGTCCAGTGATCGTCTCGGTGGCCGCGCGCTGCTCTGAATCGCTGCGCACGCGAGCCTCGAGCGCCTGGAAGGTGATCGTGGCGGGCGCGGGTGTCGAAGGAGGAGTGCTGCCGGCGGACTGTCCGCCCGTTGATTGTACGGTCACGGGCGCGTCCAAAAAGGCAAGCGCGTCGGCGCGGTCCTGCGCCGCCGCAGCAAGGCGCAAGCATTGCTTCAGTTCCGCCGCGGCAGTGGACGGCGCCATCCCCCGGTCGAGGAAGTCCTTCATGAGATGCTGGGCGAATGCGTTGTACAGCGTCACTGGTTTAGCGTCGAGGTCGAGGAGCACGACAAAGGCGAAGCGCAGCTGGTGGGCCGTGTACCGTAATTCCACGAGTTCTTGCAGAACGCGGGCGGCCTCGTCTTCCTTGGCAAACATGCCGGTCGCCAGCATGGCCTCCTCGTACGTAGGGTACTGCGAGCCATTGTGCGATTGGCAGTCTTGGAAGCTCCTGGAAGAGGGGGGCCAAACAGTGGGGGTTATGGAAAGGGGAGGTGGTGGGGGGAGTGGAGGGGGAGGGGGAGGGCCGGAAACGTCTAAATCGAACAGACCGTGCAAAGTTTGATGGCCGTCGGGGGAGTGTAGGGAATGTTCGTTCGGGGAAGAAGAGGGGGGCGCAGGTTGGAGGCCCGGTCCTCTTGGGAAAGTGGAGGAGCATCTGTCGCAGGTAGAAGACGTCCTTCTGCCGTGGGTACTTCATCTCCAGCCGGCACACGGGCGGTTCTCCCCGCATGCGGACGTACACGTAATTCTGGCGTCCCGGCGGCGCCATGTCCGTGGTTGGGCGCACAGGGAGGTCTGCAGGTATTCGGTGCCATCGTGTAGACAGGGTCGGCCACTCGCTCTGGGGCGGTTCGACGAGGTGGTTGCCGAACACATCGGGGAAGAATCCGCGGAACGCCACGGGGCAGGTCGTGCTGACGATGAACCGTTCGAAGTACTCGGTGTATTTGCAGCTGAGGAAGGGCTCCCGGTTGGGGCGGTAGAAGTAGCGCTCCAACTGAGACGTAGTGTGGTCTGCAGCATCGGCCTCGAAATCTTCTCCAAGGTTCGCCCAGTCATCGTCGGGAAGGTGCACGGGCAAGCAAAGTACGGTGGGCACGCGCTCGTACGTGGTGTAGCCGAAGATTCGCCATGCGCACTCGGTGGCTACCAGGTACCGTCCCCGTAGCCAATCGGCAATTTCGTCTGTCGGCCGGTCTTCCGAGCCAATGGTGTACATGGTGTGGTCGGGGCCTTTGAAGAGGTACTTGAAGAGGTATTCAAAGAGATTGACTGATCCGGCGAACTTGACGTTCGCATGGCCGTCCCACTTCAAGAGTATTCGGGGGGAGTACTCAACGACCAGTCGATTGCAGCACACGTTCCGTCGTCCGCATGCAGGCCCGCCGGACTGGCAATTGGGGCAGGTGCCAGAGCACGGGCGTCGGCGGTGGTGCGGGTACCCTCGGGCGTCCATCTCGGTGGTGTCGGCGAACGGCCATGGGCAGCCTTTGATGCACTCTTGGGCGGGGTCGTCCGGGTGGCAGGAATGGTTGCACCGATGAATCATATGAAGCAGAACGCGCTCGCGGAGTGGGCCAGGTTCGGGAGGAACTTCACAGGATATGAGAGCATCGATCTCCTCGGGCGTGCAGGGCGGGTTATCCACTGCGAGAGCAATGTGGGCATGGGGGAGGCCGCGCATCTGGTACTCAATGACGCGGATGAGGTACCTTCGGCGCCCGCAGAAGTCGTTCTTGAGGAAGGAAATCATCTCCAGGAGGCGCGCGTGAAACACGCGGACGACGACGTCTGGTCTGTCAGCAGCGGTTTGTCCTGGCAGGAGGGCGGATTGAATTTCTGGCCAGTATGGGTTGCACGTCAAGGTGATGAAGAAGGTAGGCGGTCCTTTACGTCGCGCCAGTTCTAAGCAGTCGACTCGAAGACGTCGGAGATGGCGCGGGGAGCCCGGCACGCTGGAGGGCAAGAACACGCGAGTCGCAGAGGGCTCTGGACTGGGGGAGTTAGCGACCATCTCGCAGACTTGACGCCGAGTGCCACGCAGCTTGGGCTGATCACGGCGGAGGAGGCTCAATCTTTCGTCCTCCATCCGGCAGTACATGTTGATGAGCCATTCGTTAAGCAGTCGTCCGCAAGCGTGCATGTGTGTCAACCGTAGTATGCATTGGCGGTACCACCACATTTGACTGATGTGCGCGCCGTTGACCGTGGCATCCGGGCTCCACCCACGCCCGCCGGATGGGAACCACAATGGGTAGGACAGCGGCTCGTAGAAAGGGTGTAGTGGATGGAGGTACTTGGGCGTGGTGGAGGAGTGAAGTCGGAATGTGACTGTGCGAGGCTGAGCGTGACTGTCAGGTCGCGCGTCGACGATGGCGGCGAGCTCGTTGATACCTTCGTCCCATTTCAAGTGCACCGCTGCGTCCGGGCCTGGGCGACGCAGGGCTCCCAGCCTCTTGATTTCAGTCATGAAAGGGTTGATGGGCAGCAGGAGGCGTTCGAGGCGACGAAGTAGCGGCAGGTCCAACTGCAACGCAGTAGCTTGTCGAACGCGTTCGTGAGGGTCGACGACGAGATATCTCACGGCGGTGGAGTCGGCAGCCGTGAGTACTCGTCTGTACATCGTGCCGTGGATCCGGAGGTTCGAGGGGCGCATATAGTTCCCGAATCGGAGTTCCTTCGTAGCCCCAGCGCTCTGGATCTCGTGAACAGCCAGTGCGAATAAGTTGTTGTAGCGTCGACTGGTGGCCGTGAATCCTGTCAAACGAACAGAATTGGTGGTGGGATCGTGCAAGAGCTGACCCGCGGCGTCCCGAGCTGGCCAAGTGGAGCGGAAGATCTCCAAGAGAGCGGGAGGTGGGAGCGAGAAGAATCGTTCGAATGGGACGGCCCACCTGCCGTTGCCGCAGCAGAACGTAGGTGCTTCGGTATGGAAGAGGGAGGCCGAACAATGTGGGCAAATGCGGGTCATTTCTCCGACGGAGAACGGCACGTCTTCAAGGGACGGTCGGCCCACTACGCTGCAGTCGCGGCAAACGCTGTCCAGCGACCTGTCGCGGTCGGTGGCGAAGGCTTCCCTTGGCAAGGTGAGCCCGCAACGAACGCAACATACTTCTGGTCGTTGCCGGGAGAGGCCGGAAGTCTGAGGGGCGCTGCCGGTGCAAGCGATGCATACGCGGGAGGCTCGTCTGCGTTGGTATGTGCTGAAGCCCAGCCGCGGGACGTCCTGATCGCAACGAGTGCAATGCAGCGTGTCTGCGCTGGGGCGTCCGCGGGAAGCCGGCCGCTTGCGCACGGCGGGAGAGCCAGCATCACCCGCGCACTGTGCTGGAAACGCAGGGCGCGTGTACAGAAAGGCTGCGATGGAAGTGGTTGCTGCCACAGGCAGGAGTGAAATGCCCCGGGCCTGCGTGTTGAAGGTAGTAGGTGTGCTGAGCAGAGCATGCGCGGCACATCGGCGGGCGGTGGACATCGTCGGCCATGTCAGGCGGCATCCAGTGAGAGGGAACATCAGCGGAAACCTGGAGCCAAAACCTACGGAAGAAATCCCAGGAAACGTATGTCATGGACCATTGTTGGCTGGTCGGTGGATTCGGGGCGCTTCCGAGGCACGTGAGAAAATAAGCACGAAACGTACACCTTGCGAACATGTAGAAGTGTGGCCTCTACGGGTCTCTTGGGGGTCCTTGGGTTGTTCTCGTTTGTGTTAGGGGTGTGGGGTGGTTCTGGTGATCTGGTCGGCGACGGGGCCTCTGGAGATTCTATTTGGCCTCGCGTCAGCCTTGGCCGCAGGGGAGGTCATGTGGCAGACGAGTTTTGAAGACTGTTGAGGTCTTTTTGGAAGCTCTTGGGGTCCTCTTTGGAGCCTGTTGGAACCCTCATGGGGCCTCTCGGGGCTTTGGGGGGCCTCCTGGGGCCCTCTCGGGGCGGAAAAAGTGAGTTTGAAAGTGTTGATCGCCCTGTAGGACGCCTCTTGGGGCCTGATCGGGGCTCTCGTATGCTCTCTTGACCTGTTTGGGGGCCCTCCAGAGCCAGCAGGGGGACGTTGTAGGGCTGTCTTGGGGGGCTCCGGGGCTGTCTTGGGGCGCTCTTGAGGGCCTTTTGGGCTGTCTTGGAGCGTCGGAGACATGAAAAGGCGAGAAAACGAAAACGTCGAAAAACACATCGGAAAATCAACGATTTTGGCCTCCCGGGGCTCTCTTGGGATACCTTTTGTGGGGCCTCTTGGGGTGTCTTGAGGGCTTCTTGGGCTGTCTGGGGCGATCTTCGGTTCTCTTGGACGGGTCTGGGGCCGTCTGGAGCCTTCCTGGAGCACTCGTGAACCTCTCTGGGACCGGTCGTGGCCCGTCCTGATTGTATTTTCGGGCCGGCTCGGATCATCGGGGGAGGGCCGAATTAGGTGCTGGCCATCCGGGGGGGGGTTTTCCCTTATCATTTGATAGGGAAAAGGAATATGAATTGTGCCCTCCTCGCCCAGGGGCTCAGCATGGTGCCCTATACAGAAGCACCCCCCCCAGGCGACCGCCAGCCGACCAGGACCAGTGACCCCCCACCCCAGAGGCCTCCGATGATGCCTGGATGGCCTGGTGGGGATCTTTTGATCGCGACCGCGGCGAAGGCAAGTCGGGCGGCGCCCAGGGCACGGCGAGAAGCAACGGCCGGAACTAGCGCAAGGAGGAGGAAGGGCGCAATGGGGACGGGAACGAGCAGGAGAGAGAGAGAGAGAGAGAAAGAGAGAGAGAGAGAGAGAGAAAGAGAGAGAGAGAGAAAGAGAGAGAGAGAGAGAAAGAAAGAAAGAGAGAGAGAGAGAGACGAACAGCTGGTGGGGATGCGCGACGCGCCCCGAGCGGCTCGCGCAGGGGGCTCCCGGAGCGCGCTGCGCCGCTCCTCGTCGCGGCGCGCCCTCCGAGGCCGCGCCCGGCCCCGCCGCGCCAGGCGCCCACGGGGGGGGGGGGGGGGGCTTCCCTTCCCCCCCCCCCCCGCGGCGTCCTCGAGGGAGCGGCGACGTCGCGCGGGTCTTCCGTGGAGGGCTCGCCTGCTTCTCTGCCGCTCCTCGGGGCTCGCGCTGGGGAGGCGCGACGCGATCGGGCAGCGCTCGGCGCGCAGCGCAGGCGATCGCACCCACGCGGGTGCGGCAACGGCGGACGTGAAGCCCCGACCTCTGCACGGGCGCCCGCGGGTCGCGCGCTTCTGGGCGGACGCCGGCGCACCGCGCCGCGAGGGGGGGGGGAGGGGGCAGGGGCAGGGGGAGGGAGGGGGGAGGGGCATGGGGTGAGAGGGGGGAGGGGGAGGAGGAGGAGGAGGAGGAGGAGGAGGAGGAGGAGGAGGAGGAGGAGGAGGAGGAGAAAGAGGAGGAGGAGGAGGGGGAGTAGGAGGGGGAGGGGGAGGAGGAGACCAGTGCAAACCCAAGACTTGCATCAACGATGTTGGAATACACCCTCCCTCCAAGCTTCCTTGTCATAGGCCCCTACAACGGTTCATTTCCATCGAGGGATCTGCCTCGTTGGAAGACAACCTTTTGAAGACCCGGAAGCATGCCAAAACATTGCTCTCGGAATTCCAACGCCACGGATCAACCTGACTGTTGCGTCTTGACGCCGTTCTTGGGATTCCAACACCGCGAATCAACGTAACTGCTGCATCCGCAAAATTCGGAATACGTCTAAAACACAATTTCTGGTACGTTGATCGTGAGATTCCGAAGAACTCTTGCAGTTTTTATGAACGAATGTGCGCGGCGCTCCGGCAAGAGCAACATTTTGAAAAGGAACCGCCCTCAATCCGTGAAACTCTGGCAAATTGTTAGAATGAATCTGCGCGGCGCTAAGTCGAGAACCACATTTTGAGAACGGGTTATCCTCAATCCGTGAAGCTCTTGCATTTGTTTCACAGAATGTGCGCGGCGCTGAGGCGAGAGCCAGAGTTTAAAAACGGGTGGTCCTCAATCCGAGAAACTCTTGCACATGTTTAAAACGAATGTGCGCGGCGCCAAGGCGAGAGCCACATTTTGAAAACGACCCGCCCTCCATCTGCGAAGCTGTTGCCAATGTTGAAGCTTCAGAATCATAAATGGTGAGGAAATCTCAAGCGAAACGCCTGGCCCGCCCTAAAACTGGCCTCGGGGTGCGACAGGGAGAAGCTAATTATAAGGAAAAGGAATGGGGAATGGAGGAGGAGGAGGAGGAGGAGGAGGAGGAGAAGGAGAAGGGCCACGCCTTGCATGGCTCGCAGGGGGGCTGTGAGGCTGCCCCGAGAGGGGGAGGCGTGAGGGAGGGGCGGACGAGACGGACAGAGGAGACCAGGAGGAGGGGCAGGGAAGAAGCGACCAGAGGGCAGGCAAGGGGAGAGTGAGAGAAAGGCGGGGGGGGGAAATGAGGAGAACACAGCGAAGATATGATGTGAAAGAAAATTCTGCAACGAATCGCGTGCGCTATGTAATGCCATGTGATGCCATGTTATGCTAAGCTATGCTTTGCTAAAGCGTGCAATCTGGCAATGTGCATTGTTACGCCATGTTTCCGGCATGGTGCGCAAAGCGAACACACGCTCATGTATGCAATGCCATGCTACGCGCCATGTTACAGCGGAAAAGCCACAAGGCACCGCGCGATGCTATCACACATGGAACGCCATGTTTTGGAATGCTATGCAGGCTATGCCATGTGGCCACGCAGTGGCATGCTACGCCCTAGGCATCATGCCCCCTAGGGCCGCGCGAGCGACCAGAACGTTGGCCGCCTCATAGCCACAGCTGTGCGGATTCCCTACGAATGCCATGCTGCGCTCTGCAATGCAATACATTGCGCCACGGAGGACGCCAGGGGAACTCCTAGGGAGCCACACGGGATCTCCGAGGGGGCACACATACAGTCGTATCATGATGGAGGACACCGAGGGCAGCGGACTAAGACGTCCAGGGGCTACTCTAGAAACTGAACGGAAGGGGAAGGATGGATACAATCGGGCCGCCGAAGAAGGTACCCTTTTCGTTGGGGATGGGCTCGGTGTTCCTTCATCGTTCTGCAATTTTCCTTATGGGGTCCTTACGTTTCCTATGGAAAATCGCTGTCTAACCTCTGCAAGCAAAGGGGCCTCGTTCCTTACTCAGGGTTCCTCATGACAGCGTTTCGACTGCATGGTGCGCAAAACGATAAAGGGAATGGAACGGGGAAGGGCGCCGCCTCACGCACCTAGAACCATTTCGGGGCCCAGAGCGCCCTCGAAACGCCTCCTGTACGCAGATGTAGCTGACCAGGACGAAGTTCCCAGGCGGGTAGTACTCGTAGTAGCAGCATGCGATCGGCCCTTTCTCGTTCCTGGCAACCAACATGTGCAGCTCTGGGAACCGCCCGTCGGGTTCCCTGGCCAGGTTCACCCTCATGTCTTCGAGGTCGTCTAGCTCATCAGCAATCGGGAAATGCACCTGAAGCAACTCTGCGTAGACTTGGTCCAGCAACGCCTGCTCTTCATTCCTCAAATCCACGATCTCGAGGGGAACAGGTGATGATTCGCTGCGCGGCGTCGGCCCGCAGCCAATGCCTGCCATTGCTTTGAGCTGGACGATGGCAATGGCAAGAGGAGAGACCGTGTTCGCAGGGGGCGGTGGACACACAAGGGAAGGGGGGAAGGGAAGAAGGCAGAGGGGAACGTATCCTTCTTGCTCCTCCGCCTCCGCACCTCCTCCTCCTCCTCCTCCTCCTCCTCCTCCTCCTCATCATCATCATCATCATCATCATCATCACCACCACCACCACCACCACCACCACCACCACCAACAACCCACCACCATCATCATCATCATCATCTCATCATCATCATCATCATCACCAATCACCAAATCACCTCAACTTCACCACCTACACCATACATCATCATCATCATCATCATCATCATCATCATCATCATCATCATCATCATCATCATCATCATCATCATCATCATCATCATCATCATCATCCTTTTCCTCCTCCTCCTCCTCCTCCTCCACAATTACACAATATGAAAATACTCTCCCACTTCCCCTGATGGCGTCCGGAAGATATTCGGCACCCCCCCGCGTACTGTTTTTTTACACACAGGATTCCCCGGAGTTGGGTTTTCGCTTGTGTTTTTTTTTTCAAAAAATGCTGCTCTCGCTGAGGCGCCGGCTTCATTTCTGCTCCCGAATCGTTCCGAATCGTGCTCCCGCTGCAGCGTGGGCCTCATTTTCGGATCGGTGTTTGGCCTCCGTCGTTGAGGATGGCGTTCTCGCCCCAGCGCGGGCCTCCTT